>OY856415.1:296373186-296393186 GCA_963693085.1 Alisma plantago-aquatica
CTTGCCTATTACAATGTGAATGTCCATATCACAGATGATACTTTCTTATTACAATATGGCTATCCATATTACAAATTGTTACCTACATTATGGTTGACTTTTGCCTATTACAATGTGACTGTCCATATTACAGATGACTTGCTTATTACAATATGAGTATCCATATTACAAAACTGTCACCTACATTACAACTGGCTCTTGCCTATTACAATGTGACTGTCCATATTACAGATGACACTTGCTTATTACAATATGAGTATCCATATTATAAAACTGTCACCTACATTACGGTTGGCTCTTGCCTATTACAATGTGACTATCCATATTATAGATGACACTTGTTTATTACAATATGAGTATCCATATTATAAAACTATCACCTACATTGCGGTTTACACTTACCTATTATAATGCGACTATCTATATTACATATGACACTTGCTTATTATAATATGAGTATCCATATTATAAAACTGTCACCTACATTACAATTGACTCTTTTCTATTATAATGTGACTGTTCATATTAAATATGACACTTATTATAATACAAATTACCAAAATTGAGCGTATACACAAAGACACCAATAACCATTGCCAAGAAGAAAAAATATTCAGTTATCCAATATATAGATAATCTCTTTAACTAAAATTGTAACAGATATGAACAAATTTATAATGAGAAGGAGCATTCTGTAATTTGAATATAAATTTATAATGAGAAGGAGCATTTTGGAATAGGAAGGAACCTTATGTAATTTGAATAGAAATTTTTTAATGAGAATAGAAAAAATGTAACCAAGGATGATGTCTTATAATACAACCTACTTGTATCATGTGTTGTATTCATATTATGCAGAATTTGATCCGTACGTGTAATAAACTAAAAAATAGCAATTCCTATGTATGGAAGTAGTAGTTACTTTTATAATAAAAATGTCTTCATTTTTTGAACTGTATTCATTTCCATATTTTACATTATGTTATGGTTACTTATTTGTAACTCGTCTCCTTTGGATGGTCAGGATGGGACACTTCTTAGTCTTGTGTGTGTGAGTCAGTGTTGGAGTTTCTCGTTTTGCTATTTGATTGTATTTTCAAGGTGATAAGTGCCACCAGACATTGGCTGGTTAGTCTTCCTCAGCCTGCCTGGACAATCGACATGGCTAGTTTCAGGGAAAGCTCACTGTTGACCTTCTTGACTCAGATTCATTCAGTAATGTCTGGTGAGGTCAAGTTCCAATTCTACTAGGAGGGGCCCGTTCAATGATGATGCTCTGGAAAAACGTGGATCCCGATAAGGTAACAAAATCAAGGAATGCAATGTTTGTAGAACCTATTAAACCCAGCGGCCATGACTTCCTACATATATTCCATTGTAAAATGTGCACCCAATCAATAGACCTTAATAGCAAATTTCCATTGACATACCTTCACCCACTGTAAATCCTATCCACTCTGTACCCTCCCCTAGCCACTAAGCACTACAAACATTGTGTATCGAGGTCTGTAGTCCAGTGCTTTTGCTTGGTTTGGGAGTTGAGCATGGTGAAGGTGATCTTAGACTTGTGTAGTTGTTCATCATTGACCGTTGAGCTCTGAAATTGCAGGTCCATCTACAAGCCCTATGCGATCGCATTGATGAGCCTGTAGAAGGGCAATGTGCGGATAAAGAACTCCACAGATTTCCAATACTTAGGGATCTCAGAGAGGTCGGCGGTTCCAGCCTGAACGTGTGCAGCTTCTACACGCCGCCAGTGGTCGGGGTAAACTTATGTGCGACCGACCTAGGTTGCTAGTTGCTTCCTGGTGTTCTTTCCATCGGTGGACGTGTATGAAGTCTACTTAGTATGGGACAATGGGGTCCCACACTCCTCCCCCATCACAGAAGGACCTGATCTTCCAAGACACAGATGTTTCCATCGCGGCGTCATTAATGCTGTACGTAAAGATTGTGGAACCAACCCAGGACTTATCTTCTGCCCGGTGGCCACTATCGGCGGCCCCTTCAGACCCTACTGCCTGGTCCACCTCTGACTCCGCCTGGATCTGTGATATTCCTTTGGGCCTCTTGTGCCGTGGCTAGCCCATGCTCGACCAACGCGTGATCCCGGACCGGAGAAACCCGGGTATTGAAGACAATCTCTCTCTCTCTCTCTCTCTCTCTCTCTCTCTCTCTCTCTCTCTCTATATATATATATATATATATATATATATATATATATATATATATATATATATATATATGTATATATACACACATATACACACACACAAATATATATATATATATATATATATATATATATATATATATATATATACATATACATATACATATATATATATATATATATATATACACACAGATATACACACACAAACATACACACACACACACACACACACACACACATATATATATATATATATATATATATATATATATATATATATATATTCAGGCTAGAATACACTCAAGTATACAGATCACACTGTACACCCCAATGGTGTTTGCCTATCTAGACCATGGTTTTCCAAAATCTAATCCATTAATCTTCATGGTTACAATAATAACAGGCCACATACAACATTTGAGCTCATTTAGATGAGTGTAAGTCACTCATCCAAGGAAAACAAAACCAACATACAAAACTAATTTGAAATGCATGGTTTTTGTCTCCTTTAGATGCACGACCTATAAGTGTCCAAATGAGCTGAAATTTATTATATAATATGTTCTTAAGATATTTAAGAAGATCAATGGTTTAGATTTTTCAAAAAGTTACCGCATCTTAAAAAATGACTGAGGTGTACAATGCCTCCGGTATACTCGAGTGTACACTAGCCTGACTTATATATATATATATATATATATATATATATATATATATATATATATATATATATATATATATATATATATATATATATATATATATATACGGCTCATCTTTAATACCCGCACGGGTAGCTACCCGTGCACCCTTCCTGATATTTTTTTTACAATTGTAGAGGAGCATTTTATCTAGCTCCTCAAAAAATTTCATCCAAAAATAATATCATTTGCCCCCCAAAATAAAAAAACCCGTCCATATATTTACTGACTGTATATTTTCTGTGCAGTTACTTTTTTGGTCTTAGAGTTACTCTTGTGTACCATATAGTAAATCTTTTGATCTCAGAGTTACTCTTGTGTACCAGATAGTTACTCTTTTGGATGGGTGGGTAGTGAAAAATTAGGCTACCCGCGCATGTAGCGAATAAATCCCCCCCCATATATACACACACACACACACACACACACACACACACACACACACACACACACACACACACGCCATCTCCTAGGGTTCGGGCGTCAGCCGAGCGACCCTAGCGATCTCGACACCAACGCCGCCGATCACCCCGATCGGCGGTGTCCACTCATCCGTACACCTTACCACTACCGCAACACACTCTACCCAAACCATGACCAACTACAAGACACCACCATTGACGACCGGCGTGAGCTAGGGTGAACAGGGTGGTTGCGGAGGTGCCGACAGACGAGGAATGAAGAAACCTTGGACACAAGTTCTGAAACCACCGACCCCGAGGCTAGAAGAGGAGCTTGAGTTCACCAAACCGAGGCTCGTTGAGGGCGCGATCCACATTGACTTGGAGGCGGAGGAGTTTGAGAGGATGAAGAATGTGTGGGAACACACGATGCTCTTTTACACTCTTGGCAAGAGACCATACTACCGTCACCTAATGGCCTGGATGCGGTGGACATGGAAGCCTAAGGGTTCATTTGAACTCATATCGAAAGACGACATCGTCTTCCTGGTTCACTTCGCGTCAGCGGTAGACAAACAAAGCACACTAAATCTCAGTCCTAGGTTCTTCAATGCCTAGTTGGTTGTCGTGAGGGACTACACCTACGGTGATGAATTAAAGAAGGATTTGTTTTCCTCAATCCTGACATGGATCACCCTCCACTTGATTGGGTGGTCATGGACGAGAAGAGCCGCTGGCACCATCGTGACTGGCGTTGGGAGGGTGTTACACATTGACAGTCAGTCTCTTAAGGGTGATGATGCTAGGGTGATAGTGGAGCTCCAAGATGATGGTACCGAGCATGATGCCATCTGGCTTAATGTCGTCGGCAAAGAACCCATCCGGGTGCACGTAAGCTATGACTTCGTACCTTCGATATGCACTAGCTACAATGCCTTTAGACACGGGGAAGGTCAATGTAGAGAGGAGACCAGGGCGGTGGAGATGAAGATGATATGGAGGGCCAAACCACAACAGAAAATGTCAAATAGTCCACCCACAGATGAAGCCAGAACTGGCACTATTGATGCATCTCAGAAAGATCAAGGCAAAGAGAAGCAACCAGGTGAGGAGGAGGGAGGACTGAGTGCATCTAAAGCAACAACCAATGTGGATGAAGAACCTGATACAACTAAGAAGAACAACTCGAAATATATAGAGGGAAATTTCACTCCTGCAACGAACAGATCTGGACCACGAAGAACATGTATCCCGAAGTATCAGGGTGTAGGGTCTATTCTGGACACTAAAAATAGTTTTGGGGCACTCTCAAACTCTAACAAAGAAGAGGGGGAGATCGTAAAGGATAAAGAAAAAGGACCAAAGAAGAAAGACAACAAGAAGGAGGTAGGAAGGAGAACCAGGTCTAACAAAAACCCTTGATATGTCCATGCTTCTTTGGAATGTTAAGGGAGGGTGTGACAAGAATAAGAAGAAGGAGATTTGTGAGTGGATTGCTGGTCATGGCCACTCGTTAGTTGCTTTGGTTGAAACAAAGATAAAGACTCAGAACATCAAAAGCATCAAATACCTTTTCCCACAGGGATGGAACCACGTGTCAAATGTGGAGTGGGGTGATGTAGCTAGAGTCTATGTGGTGTGGAAGCCCAATGCTTGGCAAGTGTCAGTGATACAGATGTCAGATCAACATATCACAGTTGATTGTAGAAAAAATGGTGGATTGCAGATATGGATGACGACTGTCTATGGCCATAATGATGGCAAAGCAAGACTTTCTTTATGGAGAGACTTGATTGCACTGTCCAAACATGTGAAAACTCCATGGATGATTATTGGTGATTTCAACATTGTCCAGTTGCAGGGGGAAAAATGGGGGAAAATACTAGCTACTACTGCTGAAGTGGATGCTTTTAATCAGGACATCGATAAAGTGGGTCTATATGATCTACCTATGGTGGGTGGTGACCTATTCACATGGAATAATGAAAGAGCCCTAGAATACAGAATAGCAAGCAAACTTGATAGAGCTTTGGTTAATGGTGAGTGGCTGAAAATTCTTCCTAATGTCCAGGTAAAGGAAGAAGGTTCTGATATTAGTGACCATGCACCTATCTCAGTTTAGATCACAGAGAAAAAATAGAAGAGGAGGCCATTCAAGTTTCTAAACTACTGGATGGATTGGAAAGGCTTTGAGGATGTCGTTAAGCAAAGCTGGAGCATGCAGGTGACTGGTAATCCTATGTATGTGTTTGCTAGGAAACTGATGAATACCAAAACGGCACTGAAGAAATGGGTAAAGGAGGAGGTCAATATCCCAAATATACTGAAGGATATAAGGAAGGAATACAAAGATGTCAGAGAAAGACTGTTGGATGATCCACTAAATCCTATTCTGATAGAGAAAGATATGGAGCTAAAAATGATGCTTGAAGATCTAAAAAATGCTGAGGAGAAATTCTACTGGCAAAGAAGCAAGGAGAAGTGGATGGAGGATGGAGATCAGAACACTAAGCTCTATCACACTGTGGTTAGAAGAAGAGAGACATGTAATATTATTTCTGAACTTATTAATGCTAAAGGGAAGGTAGTTAATAAGCAGGAGGACTTAGAGGAACAAGCCATAGACTTCTATACATCCCTGTATAACAAAAACTTCTCTGATGATATTGATGAAGAGGAAGAGGTTGAGTGGAAGTATAAACTCACAAGCACCCACAACAACATTCTCACTAGAAGAACTGACAAACAAGAGGTCAAAGAAGTAGTGTGTAGCGTTGGCAGAAATAAATCACTGGGGTCTGACAGTTTCAATGCTTTCTTCTATAAGAAGACTTGGGAAATCATCAAATATGATTTGCTTGCTTATGTAAATTGGTTCCTGGATGATGAAAACATGGTAAGACATTTTAATCATTCTTTCCTTGTTCTTATTCCGAATAAGAATGTCACCTCCTCCCTTGATGATTTTCGTCCTATTGCCTACTGCTCGGTACAATACAAAATCATTGTAAAAATTTTGGCTGCCCGGTTGAAGATGGTCCTTCCCTTTCTGATTTCTGCAAACCAAGGCACCTTTGTTACGGGTAGAAGCATCAGTGACTGTGCTCTTCTGGCTGGAGAATTCCTTCTGGACTATTATGTCATGAGAGGTATAGGAAGGCCTGCCTAAAACTGGATGTATCCAAAGCTTATGATAGTGTGAGATGAGAGAAGCTATGGTGGATCATGCAATGGCTGGGATTCAATGAACAATAGATAGGCTGGATGAAGCAATGCATTGGGACTACTAGTGTGATGTCTCCAGATTTTCTAAAACTTAATCTAATGGTGACATCCAAATTGAAATCTCACCTCAGTGAGCATTCCAATTTAAACACCACACACTAGGCTAAGAAGAAGAAAATCAAGGGATTCAGAAGGAAACAATCAGTAGCACATGTACATGAATAATAATAAAACCATACACACATGTTCACCATTCAAAATATAATTACAACATGAATTGTTACAAAATTTGATATTACATATTGAACACAAACTATACATATGCATGTACTACCACTAAACTACATGATCTTAAGACAACATGTCCACCTGTACATCAGCTCGCTACACAACTCTCAACTATCCTGGATCTTCAAGAGCATAACCACAACCTAAATAAAAGATTACATGTGGTACATGTCAACACAATATTCAAGAATATTATACTGAGTACGCCTACATGCCTTTGATATACCTCTCATCATATCTTGGCAATAAGATAAAACTAATACTGGGAAGTTGTAAAGAAATATAATAAAATCATATACTTGCATAAAGATGTTCATTAACAAAAGAGAACACATATTTTAAGCACATTTCCATCATACATCTTGTGCGTCTGCCACCAAGTGGCTTTGACGTCTTTAGGCCTTACGATCTACCACCAAGTGGTTTGTGATCATTATACAAACATCATATGATATACCACCAAGTGGTTTGTGATCATTATGCATGCGCTCTACCACTAAGTGGTTTATGAGCTATCTTATGATGGAACATCTATATTATGTTTGCAGGTGTTCATAGACATAAGTATGGAACTTCAAGCAACATATCATACAAGACAATCATTTCAATCAATACCATATGCCAAGTCTTTACTACCATATAACACAAGCATAATGTATAATAAGCCAAGCAATATGTAATGGCGTACCTTCCAAAGAGATATCCTAATCACATATTCCTGATGTCCTATATATCTTTGTTAAACTTGATCAAGAAAAGATCATACACTATCAAGTTCTCATCATCTTACATCTCATCTTAATCCTAGTCGTGTTCATATTAGGGTTTGCTTATTTTAGTCTCTTTAGGATGGGTGCATCATTATTTACATTCTTGTCTTAGAATTATCTTACTGATGTCATTTTCTAGATTATGGTTCATCAACTGGATATGCTCATGTGTCACATTATTATGTGAACATAACATTATGTTACTTTCATTAACCATATTAGAGTTACATCTCATGTATTAAGGGTGCTCTTCATATAACATGAATTTTGTGTATCTAACTGATATCAAAGTACTAGATTAGCTTCCAATTACTGATATAAGATTGTTCTATAAATTTCATCATTTATTGAGCATGTATGCATTAATTGCATTATCTTTAGTGTTATTAGCCCTAATTATCCATATTAATCAAATTATATGCTTTCGTGCATCAACATGACCATATCTGACATCATATGCATTATAAATATGATTATAGACTTACTGACATGTTATCATAATTTTAGAACATCGTTTGATATTTATTATCAATGAAATAAGCATTACACATCTTACATGATATCACTGATATTAGTGCATCAAAAATATAATATTATGCTTTCACATTGTTCTACACATTTTTTTGAGAATTTTGATATATTATACTTATTTTTCTGATGCTCGAGCTAATTACTACGATTTATCTAAGATATGAACATTTATGAAGGATTTACCTTTTGCCGCCTATTGTGCGCTGCCACGTGTCCATGGAGGTTGCGGCTCATGTCTCCTGGGCTCACGCTGAGACAACCGATTTGGGGGTTCTGAGCCTGGTTTATATGTGGGACCGGTCTGACTGTATGAGAGTCAGACCACGTTCAACTCTCTCACTTCTTCACGCACCCGAAGGCTTTCTCCGCTGCGTCCGTGAACTGCCGCTGCACGAAGCCGCCGCAGGGGCTCTACTCCCGCGAGAAAATCAACAGATCCTAGGCACTCCTTATTATCTTTTAAAGATCCGAAACACTTCATATGGCCTCCCTACACGACTCTGGCCTTCAGGCTTACTGTTGGCAGCTCCTCCTCGCAGACTCGAGGAGGCCGCCGCAACGAGGATGATCTCCGGTGTGAGATCCTACACCGTATGCTCCTCCATCTCTTCTCCTACTGCCACACAAGTCTGCACAGCTGGTTCACCTTCTTGAGTTTGCTTGGAAGTCTGACTGTGCCTCCACGATGCCACCACTGTAGGCTCACCACCGGCCTAGCGCCTCCCTCCAGTCCATGCCGCCTCTAGGCTGCTCCCGACGAGCAACTAACAGAGCCAAGGTGCCCCTCTTCGTGGACGCAAGCACTAATGCTCATATGCTCTCAAGCACCGCCGACCTGATCTCGAGCACTGCCGTGCTCCAGACTTGGACTTGGACTACCAGACCATGGCGAGGAGTCCTTACGTCCTTGGTCTTCTCGTTAGTTCTGTTGGCAACCTTTTGCGAGCAGGGTATCATAAGACGCTAAAAGATGGGCTGAGGACAACTTACTCTATCAACTATGCTCATCACGTCTCATGCATGGCATGGGATCGTGGGTCTCTGTTAGTTCCACCAGCCCCACGATTAGACATCTCAGAGATGTGGGAGCTCGTGGCTTCCGACTCTGCAGTAGCCATTATGAAGAAGGAACAACCTTGAGACCGTCTGATATGCATGTAACGACTGCGAAGGGACCCACTCAACCAGATCCGCAACCCCTCACTTGACTGAGGGCACAACCACTGAAGGAAGGCCACACGACCCATTGAACAAGGCCAATAGAGCGTGACATGATTAAAAGCCACCACTTGGGTCTATAAACCTCAAAATGCACATTATTTCACCAATTTCAAACCTTAATAACTTCCTTTAGGAGCATCCAATTGCCACCAAATTTTAACCATAGCTTCCCTACCACTTGAGATACCTTATAATCAAATTTAGTGCCAAAACTCAACTGTTAGATCATCCGATTAAATTCCTCAAAAAGGCATAAAAAGAGAGATCTTAATCATGATATGAACCTCACATCAACACACCTAATTTGTCAAAAGTTTGGAACTCTCAATCTAACTCAAACATATGTTTTCACTTAAGTCATTGGATACTTAAGGACTCCAAAAGTCCACTCCATCACAACTAGATACTCCATCTTGGTCAATGGCACATCTGTAGGTCTCTTTAGAGGGGGTAATGGGTTGTGCCAAGGTGACCCCTTGTCTCCTCTCCTGTTTGTGATTGTCATGGAATATTTTATAATGGAGATGCAACAAGCTAAAGAACGGAAGGAAATAAAGCCTTACACTGTCCAAGAAATGAAGGTAATGACGCATTTGATATTTGCAGATGATGTCTTTGTTTTTATTGAAGCCAAACAACAATATCTGGAAAATCTCAAAAGTCTTCTGGGGATGTTTGGGAAGCAAATGGGGTTGTGTATCAATGAAAGCAAAACCCATATTTTCTTGTCCAAAAATTACTACCAGATGGAGGAAAGACTCACTCAGGATATGGGAGTGGGAAGGGGTGAGTTTCCAACAAAATATTTGGGATTTCCTCTCTCTGGAGGCAACCTTCATGTCAAAGACTTTATCGAATGCATTGATAAAGTGGAGGTAATGATCAACAGATGGCCAAAACAGAAGACATCCATGACTGGGTGCATCACTTTGATTAAAGCTGCCATAGAAGGACTACTTATATTCTGGGTACATCAAGGTGAAATCCCTGGGCCCATTTTAGATAGAATTGAAATGAAGACGGCTAATTTTTTGTGGGGAGGTGAATATCATCCTATGAAGTATTCTAGGCTGGCACTTCCTGATGATGAAGGAGGACTAAACTTGAAGACTCCCAGAGACATAGCTAGATGGGGCACTATGAGAAGACTCATTGAGTTCCAAAAAGGCACATCTACTTGGGGAAATGGATGAGAAACATATATCCAAGAGGTCTGGAGTTTATACCAAAGATAAGGGAAGGATATTCAAGGAGCATCAACGTCATGAGGGATACTTGGACACATATAAAACACTTGTTTATACCTGATGGCACTGGAGGATGGAAGCTTAAAGACAAGAAGATTTGCTTATGGGAGGTGACCTGTGCTAGGGGCGCAAAAGATCCTCTGGGCAGCCAAATCTAGACTGGTAGGTTTGTACCGAAATGGAGCATATGTGTCTATAAATTTCTGCATAATATCCTTGCTACCCTGGATAGAATAAAGAGCTGGGATTATGATGTTCCTACCGTTTGCTTGCTATGCGGGGAAAAAGAAGAAAGTCAGAACCATCTTGTAGGTGAATGTAACTTCAAAAAGGAGATTTGGGAATATCTTTGCAATGATTTTAGATTTCAAATTCAACTCTCTACTGATCCGAAATGGATGATGCTAGGTGCGGCAACCATGAAAAGAAGATCCTCTTGTTTGTTGGTTTATGCTATCACATCTGGGAAGAAAGGAATGCAAGAAAACACCAAGGAAAGCCCACGAATGCTATAAGCATTGCTGTAAAGATATGTAAATGTGTTAGACGTAGACTACGCAGTAGCCAACTAAGTGAGTTGTAGCTTTGCTTTGGGTGTATGGCGTTGGGCCTACATTTAATCTTGCCCCCCCTATATTTTTAGGGGGGGATGTCGGAATATATTTACCTGAGTCTGATATATATATATATATATGTGTGTGTGTGTGTGTGTGTGTATGTATAGGGTTTATGTTGGCTGTCCACGCGGGTAACCAGCTATTCTACCCATGACTAAGTAGCGGTGGTAGCTTTTGTAAATAATAAACTTCTATCTTTTTTTAGTACGATGAAGCGGTGGCACAAATCTTTAATTATCACTAGCATTTCTAATTCGTTTGTGGAGACAATACAGTAGTGAGTGGATCCGTAAGGTTGAATAAATTATTATTCTTTATTCCTGATTCATTTGCATTGTGGTTTGGTAAGTTAGGATGTATAAAGTTATATTTATAGCAGCATTATGTGTAATTAATGTGGATGTAAGTATAAATAAAATCCCAACAACCTACTACTTCCATACATAGCAATTGCTATTTTTTAGTTTATTACACGTACGGATCAGAGTCTACATAATATGAATACAACATACGACACAAGCATGTTGTATTATAAGACATCATTTGTAACACCCTCCCTAAGAACACACATGCACATAGCGGAAGCAATACTGAGTTATCCATAACTCGTGTACTCAAGGGGGGATTACATAAAACTGGCATTGATAACAACAATATAATCAATCACACAAAATTTAAATTTATACATTCTCATCATTGTTCTTACAAAAGAAACATAAAGGCCATCACATGGAAAACTAATTTAACATCATAGGACATAGTCTATAGTGTAGAGTTCTAAATATAGAAACATAACATTGAATCTATAAAGCTGAGGATCATCTTATAGTTGGCACCCCACAAGATCTTTTCCTGTTCTATCCTTTATACTCGAGTCTCAGGGATCTACTCTGCTCCTTCTCTCACCTGCGGACATGTCATCCCCAACCATGCATTAGAAAAATGATTGTTAGAGTAAGTGACATGAGTATTCCAAAATGTACATTAATAATAAAAAAACTAAAGATGTTACAAAATATTCTTGGACATTATAAAACTAATATCAATGCCGATTAAAATTTGGAAACATAATATCTCTTAAATTCTTTAACTCATATCTTTCTACTCTATCTTTCTGGAGACCTATACTACGGGTCTCATAACCTACACCAAAGTGTCTAGGTCATACTTATCTTATCTAAACTCCTCTCATCACACTCATGGATGAGATCACATACAGGCTCTAATCTAAAGTATCTTTTACTTATACTTTTTATCTGTTTGTGGCCACTATTATACAATAAGTCCTCCTCTATTGACACCAAAGTGTCCTCTATGGTGCAACACACCCTCTGTTGGCACAACATGCCCTCTGTTGACACCGAAGTGTCCTCTATGGTGCAACACACCCTCTGTTGGCACAATGTGCCCTCTGAAATGGAGTAAACACTCATCTGAATTGGCAACAGATGCCTCTGAATCGTCCCAGGACTCTCTGAATGAGGACTTATCATATAATGTATTATGTGAAGGTTCTGAATTAATTATCTTAAGTCTATCTTTACTAAACTCTGAATCTAAACTTATCTGAAACTAAGTACTAAACATGTACTTAGTTTTGAATCTGAAATCTAAATCTAAATCTTTGCTCTTTAAAATCTAAACGGAATCTATTATAGAATTTGGATATGTATCTCAAATTACAACATAATTGAGTTTGGGGCCTATAACCCTTACAATGTATCTTTATTCAAAAACTGGCTACTCACACAGTGAGTAGTCTAAGTCTGAATCTAAATCTCTTATTGTTAAGTTCTAAACTGAATTCATTGTTGGATTTGAACATGTATCTCATTATTTGGGTAAACCTTATTCTAAAACTATGATTTGGTAAGAGTACTTCATTATACCAATTATATCATACATGAGTCTAATGTCTTATGAGACAAGATATGAAATACGTATAGAAATACTAAGTATACAAAAGTAACTTAAGTAATGTGTATAGATAAAGTATGATATATGATTCTTGGCAAGATAACTCATTCTCTGTTAAAACCTCATCAAAATCTGATCTTAATGGACTTAAGTCTTAAATCATAAACCATAGAATAAAAACCTTAGAAAATCTTAACTTACATCTTAATCATACTCAATTTATATAAAATCTCATTAAGTCTGATCTCAATACATTCATATAAACTTAAATCTTAAACCTTAAAGTAGAAATCATATAGATTCTCATCGTGCAACTCAATCATGACTTAATGCATTCTAGTCTTATATCTTATCATGTACTTAATTCTTAGATCTTAATCATCTAAGAAATCTAAACAACACTTACTTCTTAGATCTTAATCTATCCAATAAATCTTAATGGCATATTTCTATTTGAAATCATAAATATAAAGTAATCCCACATAATAAGTATGACTATATTAATTGCACGTCTTATTTTGTAGTGGTATTCATTAATACAATTCTTTACTAAGAAATCTTTTTTGATTTTGATCTTTTAATTTCCTCATGAACCTAGTTCATGAATCTCAGTCAATCTAAGAAATCTTAATAACATATATGTACTTGAGATATTGGGTGTATGAGAGAACACCATCATGGAGGTGTGAAAACTTTGATTGCACTTCTTACTTAAAATCTCAAATATCAGAACATATAAAGCATAGTGCACTATATGATAAATATGTAAACATATTGGGCTTAATAAATAAGAAAACTCATGGGCATGAACCACTTACCTTGTTTGAAGAGGTCTATACATTTGTCATGGATTCCTCAGGTCTGAGTCCTTATACAAGTGCCAAAAGCATTCTCATGTAGTTTAAATATGGATGGTCTAAATTCTTCTCCAGTATGTTCATCATTCCTAACATTTCCATCGAGGCCTTCATTTTTTTTCTAGGTGAACTGGTCCTTCGGCCACTGGGCCTGCAGATCTGAACACACAGACTGGCCTGCACACGATGGATTTGGCTCAACCGTGGTCATCCCCCTTCGGGCACATTTGCTTTGTTGTATTTAGATGGATTTAAGAGAATACATATTTCCAATAATCCTGGTATAACTAATTTCTGTATCTGGAAAATTCTATAGCCGGATGCTTTGAGTTTGGCTGTTAGTGATACATTCGTAACGAAGACTGCTTTTTATACCCTGTCACAACACGAAATACACGGCAACCTGCTGGACATCGGTGCCCGATGCTTTTGAACTGGAGGGCTTCATCCAACAGTTATGTACTTCTCCAAAGTGCAGGACAATATCAATTTCTTCATTACGGCAAATCAAATATGATATTTGTCTTGTTGGATCAATAAATCCAATCCAATCCAGCCGTATACACGTAATCAAACATGCCCTTCGTGTATAGTGGGTGAGCATGGCAGTATTCCTCTGTTTCTACTGTGATAACAGGGAACGACACTTCTAACGGGGAGGAGGTCTATCCAACACCAAAGCCTTCATAAGAAGCAACTATGAAAAGGATACATCTATGAGTCCCAGTATAGTCCCAGGCACGACTTCCCCCTTGTCCTTGCCTTGCCATGTGATTGTAGTTTGCTAATTCCCTATTTGATGATCAAGAAATAAGGCAACACCCGATTGCCGGTGGTGAATTTTCACTGCTCTTCTTTGGGGCGTTTAGTCTCTGACCACTGTACGATATAGAAATGCCACACTGCCTCTGTAGCTACTTTGCATCACGTGCATCATGACGCTGGCCACACCATGGTCCTTGTGGCGACACATCTCGCTATCACACAGACAATGAGATGCCATGTGAAAACGTATGAAAAACACCATAAACCACCTATTACCAAAAATACGGGTTAATTAAAACCGATTTTGGAAAGTAGATAAACCAAGAAACTATTACATCCAGATCCTCATCCTACAAGAAGACAAGTTATATAAACATTTACAAGCCTTGATACATGTCCACAACTTATAAGATCAGCTGTCCTGTCAATACATGAGTTTGTCACCTGTTTATACATACACAACAGGCCACATCCGGCCAACAGCAGGATATGCAAAGCTTCATCAACTACACATCGTAAAAAAACATCAAAACACCACCGAGGACCTGAGAGTACAGAGAGGACTCTAGGACTCTACTACAAAACAACCAAAACAACAACGTATCCATCTCTTTCCTTCTACTGCTCGGCCGCAACCTCGCGACCACCACCACGTCTAACGTGATCACCTAAAAAGGTTGTAAACCAACGGGGTGAGACACACAGTCCCAGCGAGAAACATAACTCCCCGCTGAAACTATAAAACTCCAAGGAAGGCTTAAGCAGGTGAAAAGAAAGATAACTAGCATAAACAGATTATATGAGCAGCATACTGGGCATGTCTTACTGTAATATCAAACTTACCAAGATATCCGGGAGGCAAATGACCTGATTTCCTTTATGAAACATGATTGACAAGATAAGATTTATAAGATATTATCGGATAACATAAAGAACATGTGAGTAACTGCAAGGTATAACAAGATCAACTACACAGACAAAGCCTCAACCAATATTCCGTGTTTTTCCTTAAGAAATAAATACTATTCGGCTGAATTACGTATCATTATGCCCTGAGGAAGTGAGCTGTACTGCTTAAATCCAACCTTCGGTTGCAAACCCAAGCCGATGCCATAAAAGGTTGATGGAAGAGCCGGACTTCACGACCTCCCCACCTTGTGGTCAGTGTACGAGTGCAAAACAAGTAGGACCGCAGCCTCGTGCTTAAATGGCCTCAACAACAGGGTCAGGATACCCTCTGCCTAGCCCACCTTGGTACAGGTATCAACGCTAGTAAAACTGAGCCACATGCATGATCATCGTGTTCTGAGCCATGAACGCATTCATGCTCTCTCATCACACATCCTGAGTCATGGGCCTGTTCACCATATTCCAACATATTGAGCTACAGACCTAAAACCACACTCTAGAGTCTACAACCGAAGTTGCACTCTAACCTCCTCATTTTCGGCTAGGAGAAACCACAAATATTCAATAATATCAACTTCCAGGTTAACCCGCAGGAGAACCTGTTTCACCATCACCAACTACTAACGATGATGGATCTATGGCTAGGGAAAACTACATAATATGTTCCACTGTAATTAGTTAGTATATTTTTAGTGGATTGCTGAGGAAGCCAGGTTATAACACATACATAAGATTAAGTTACATTATTACTACCACCATCACATTATCCTGGGATCTCAATCCCTTATCATAGGAAACCACTGCCTCTTAAGACATTCTCATCATCTTACATCATCACTTGGGATAACAATCCCTGATCTCATCATCAGAGGATAACACCTCAACTAGGCACTTAGCCTTTATCAGGTCCTCAGACCTATTACATCATACTGGTGATGCATGTTATCTCATCAATAAGAGTGATCATCACAATACAGTGATATTCAAACACATATACCTCATAGCTCTTACCTGGCTATGAATTCATCTGATACACCTGCATGGTTAGTATGCACTTCAAAAGAGATAACTTAAAATCATCAGACATAGCTCTTATGTTTATCATGTTATTAGGGTTTGCAGATGCATATGTCATGATCATAATTGTATGAAGCATATACTGTTTTAGTTATACTATTGCTATCAAATCATGGGCATCCAACTATGATTTTTACCTTATAAATAGGAGCAAGCATCTTGGCATCATCTTTAAACATCCAACATAGCGTAGGTTTGCAAACTAACTTCCATTATTCATTATCAACAAGGATGCGATTTCACGACGAAGGACTACTAGGTAGGATGCATGCTACCCTCACTAGAAGTGTGACGGGTAGGGAAACCCTCACTACAGGTGGTATCAGGCAGGGTAACACCCCTCACTATAGGTGGTATGGGGTAGAGTAACACCCCTCACTAGAGGCCTATCGGCCAAGTACTTGTCCACACATAACGGTCAATGATGGGGTGCATCCATGCATAATGGATATTGTGCAAGCAGATCTGATGGAGTGTGTCATGAAACTGATCTAGGAGCTGTGTATCGTGCAACTCATACCGTGCAACCAAGGAGCAAAGGTGCATCAGGCAACACAACTAGCTCTACGGCCCAAACCCTATCATCCAACTAGGGTTAGGGTTTGTGACAGGCAGCAACTACCTAATCATCCAAGCAGCAACGCACGACACTGTGTCAGGCGACACCATAGCAACGTGCAACGCCCCGAGACGGGCAACATAGGGCCGGGCAATGCCCACATCAACGTGTCAGCAAAGAACACTCCTATCAGCTAAGGACATAACGCCCAACCGACACCATATCGGGCAAAGGATAACACCAACTAGGGTAAAGGGGTCATCTCGGTCAAGGCATCTCGCCTAAGCTCACCAACAAGATCAAGAGGACCATAATGGGCACAAAGCCAACCGAACACAACAGAACCATATCGGCCAGGCCAAGACCCAAGATAAAGAGGTGTCAGGCAACATCTCATCAAGGGTGTATCGTGCAAGGCACCAAGCCCATCCCGACAAGGTCATCCTCAAGCTCACGCTCACCAACATCAAAACCCTAAAAGGTCAAGAGAATCAACTCACCTCTCAACAACCAAGAGAGAGGGGTTTTATACGACCTCCATCACCAAACGAGCAACATGATAGATCATCTCCAACTTAGGTCAAGCTCTCAGTCTCTACAAGGTCCACATCCAACCATGGCTCACCTCTCAAGTCCATGGTGAGAGAAGAGTGTTACCCAAGCAACTAGGGTATAGGCTCACCTTTCAACAACCAAGAGAGAGGGGTGTTGCCTATATCACTAGATCGGAACTCACTTCTCAGGACCAAAGGAGAGAAAGGGGTATTGCCCCAAAAGAAGCCCTAATCTATGGGTTCGGCCAACTAGGTACAAAGGTACAAAACATCAACCATAACAACAAGATCACTATATCCACAAGACTAAAGGTGCAACTAAGCAAGAAACATATCTAGCAACATACATGGCCGATAATGATCATATGAAAATATGCAACATAAAAGAAGGTAGTATGGTTAGGGTTAGGAGTTATGTAACCCGCCTTAAACAAGCTCCAAGCTCAACCAAGCTCAAGCACCACCATAAGAAGAAGAACAAGGCACTCTAGGGTTCAACCACCACTAGAGGAAGAAGAAGACTCCAAGGAGAAGGAGGAGGATCAGCCACTAAGCTTGCAAAGGAGAGGTGTCGTGCACCAAGGAAGGGGGGGAACTAAGAAACTAAAGGGATCCTTAGCAAGAGAAAGGGGATATATATATAGAAGATGATGGAGGAGAAACCAAGGTAAAACAAGGCAATGTGTCACCCACCTAGGGACGCTTGTCCATGGGCAACACCACCCTCTCATCTCGCCCCATACACATGTCCAAGGCAATTGCCACATGCAAGCATCATGCACCAAGTGTCCACTAGAGTGGTGACACAAACGAAGCTAGGAGTCAAAGGTGGTCCATGGCCGATACACCCACTCCTTGCTCGACACATCTCTATGGGCGACACACCCATGGATGACACAACCATGGCCTACACACCTATGGCCAACACAAGGTCCAACAAGGCTAAGCAAGGCTCAAGCAAGGCATAACAAGGCCCAACAAGGTTCATCCAAGCCCAAAGCAACCCAAGCAACGAGCCCAATCCTTCCTCTCAACACTAGAGGAAGCAAGGAGAGAGAGAAACACCTGTCGAGGTGACCAACTTGCTCATCAACCCTAGACTTGGGTTATCTGCAAGTAGCACCTCCAACACCCAACAAAGCACAAACAAACCCTAATCACCACTAAAGGTGATTAGCAAGCAACTAAACACCAGGGTTAGGCAAAGCAAATAGGATAAGCCCAAAACGTGGGTCAGAGTCCTTACAGTCCTGCTGTGTCGTCTCATATATAGGTGCCATTAGACTTCCTGAATAGTTGTGATGTAATACAAAACCACCTACAAACTGTTCTATATGTCGACACTCCGCCATACCCTAACTTATTTCTGAACCCAGAGAGAATCCAAAAAGACTGAATTCCTTACCACATGGGGAAACTTCTGTGGTGGCAATATGTATTTAGTCTCCTTTAATTATATAAAACATTCACATATGGGAGTTCTACATGGAGACGAACCGATTAAGAAATTCTCGTCAGATGTTTGTTAGGAAGGAGACCCACCATATGCTTTTCTTTATATTTATTAATTAATAAAATAGCACAACCATTTTATGTGAACTGTCCGCCCACTAATGACTAGGCCAAATCAAGGCTACAAAATCATGTTTCGTCCCTTTAGAAGTACTACTCCTAAAGAAATGGGCGTAAGTTACATAATCCAACCAATCAAGTCCAAATTTCAATCATGGATTCACATACCATTCTTCTACATGAATTAAATTTTTCACGGCCTAAATCACATTCTTCATATATAATAAAATCACCAAACTATCTTAAGTAAGCATCATTCAATGGTCCAACTATACATCTCATTGAATTGTTAACCCAATCAATCTTAAACTTCACCAAACTTAAACCCATTTCTTATTGTATTAAAAACCATAAGAAGGTTCTCAAACTCACATTATTTGATTATTAAACATAAAAAATGACCACATTGCACAAAAGTCCTCTTCTAGATATGTTTTCCCTTATATCCAAATATCACAAAAAAAGTTGAAATGAACTTTATTATAAAAATAAATCAATCATATATTTAATTGGATTCAAACTATCATTGTTATGGGGTTTAATTACAACTTTATCCATAAGGTCCCAACACTGAAATTCAAGTGAAATGATTGATATTTGGGCCGATATGCCT
>OY856415.1:296400686-296663186 GCA_963693085.1 Alisma plantago-aquatica
TGGATAGTAGAGGCAGATCTGGGGGTTTGGGGCTGTGGTGGAATGGTGATAAGGTGACGATCACATCTTTTTCCGACCATCATATTTGTGCTGACATTGATGAGAACAACCTTGAGTACAATTATTGCTTTGCTGGGATCTACGGCTGGGTAGCAGTACAAGATAGGAAACGGACTTGGGCTCTTATGGGAGAGCTGCGCAGGGCCACTCATAGGCCGATGGTGTTTGGTGGGGATTTTAATGAGATTACTGCTTTGCATGAGAAACAAGGGGGCCAAACACAAAGTGAGTGGCAAATGAGGAACTTCAGGGAGGCGATTGACAGTTGTCTCCTCACTGACCTAGGATACACAGGGTTTAAATTCACTTGGAAAAGAGGATTACGTGCAGACAACCTCATCATGGAGAGGTTAGATAGATTCCTGGAAGACAGGGAGTGGTGTGACAATTTTAATATAAGGAGGGTCATGAATTTTCCTATCAGCGGCTCAGATCACGGGAAGATTTTCCTTTGGGATGAGAAGTAAAGACATGCGGAGGATAGGGGGAAAATTTCAATTTTGAGACCCTTTGGCTTTCTTCTCCTGAGTGTAGGTCGGTGGTGGAATAGGCTTGGGGGGAAATCCGAGTGGTGGCCTGCTGGCATAGACAAGGGGGTGTGCGGAAAGACTGAGTCGCTGGGCTAAGGAGACTTTTGGGAATATTAAGAAGAGAATAAGGAAGACTAAGAAAGAGCTGGCACGAGCACAAAATGACTTACCTTATCATGACATGATACAAAGGTGCACCCTTTTGGCGAGAGAGCTAGAGGAACTACAATGGTGGGAGGAGAGCTTCTGGCACGCTAGAGCACGAACTAATGAGATGAGGGATGGCGATAAGAACACAAAATACTTTCATCATAAGGTGAGTCAGAGGAAAAGGAGAAACACCATTGATGGCATTTTCAAGGAGGATGGCAGCTGATAGACAGATCCCGAGGAGATTGAGGGGGTGATTACTTCTTTTTTCACCTCTCTCTTTTCGACATCACACCTTGTTGGCATGGAGGAGTTTCTGGAAGGTATGCATGGTGTTTTACAGGAGGAGGACGTAACAAAGATGGAGCAGACCCTATCAGAGAGTGAGATTTGGTAGGCCCTTCAATAAATGCACCCTAATAAAGATCCTGGCCCTGATGGCATGAAGGTGATTTTTACCAAAAATTTTGGGGTACGGTGAAGAAGAGTGTGGTTGATTTCATAGCTGGGTGGTGGAAAGGAGAGCGTAGTTTGGCAGAAATTAACGAGACTGATATTTTACTCATTCTGAAGATAGAGACGCCGATTCGTATTTCTGAGTATCGCCCTATCAGTCCGTGTAATTTCGCCTATAAAATTATCACAAAAGTTCTGGCCAATAGAGTAAAGCCACTGCTGAATAATATTATTTCTGAAAACCAAAGTGCCTTCATTGGAGGTAGGTTGATTACGGATAACGCTTTGGTGGCTTATGAGTTATTCCATACTATGAAGCACAGGAGGAGCGGAAAGGAGGGTTTGCTGGCACTCAAGCTTGACATGAGCAAAGCCTATGACAGGGTGAAGTGGTCTTTCTTGGGAAGGGTGATGGAGAAAATGGGTTTTCCTATGAAATGGAGGACCAAAGTTCATGAGTGTATGGCTAGCGTTTCACATAAATTTGTCATTAATGGCAAGAGGAGGGGATCCACAAGACCGACTAGAGGATTACGCCAAGGTGACCCTATCTCTCCTTATCTCTTTATTTTTTATGCTGAAGCTCTCTCTTTATCTCTCTTAAAAGCAGCCCAGGAAAAAAGGATCCATGGTATTAAAGCATGCAGGACAGCACCACGAGTGTCTCACCTTTTCTTTGCTGATGATAGCATCGTGTTTACTAGAGCTACCTCATAAGAATGATCCGCTTTAGCTGAGATTTTCAGCCAATACGAGAGGGCATCCAGGCAAAAAATTAATTTTGAGAAGACAGAGGTTTCTTTTAGTAGCAATGTGGAGGTGGGAAGGAGGGATACCATTAAGAATTTGCTTGGGGTGAGGGAGGTGGACAAACATGAGAAATACTTGGGCTTACCTACGGTTGTGGGGGCAGTCTAAGAAGGTGGTATTTGCTGTGATTAAGGACAGGGTATGGAAAAAATTGTAGGGATGAAAGGAACAGTTGTTGTCTAAGCCAAGTAAGGAGGTTCTTATTAAAGTAGTGATTCAGGATATTCCTACCTACTTGATGAGCATTTTCAAACTCCCAAAAGGACTCATAGATGAGATACACTCCACAATAGCACGGTTTTGATGGGGAGAGAAGGAGGGGAAAAGAAGATTCATTGGCTCAATTGGGTGAGACTATGTAGGTCGAAGGAGTATGGAGGGATGGGGTTCTGGGATCTGTCAGCTTTTAATAGTGCCCTTCTGGCGAAACAGGGATGGCGGCTCGCTACTAAGGAGAGATCGTTGGTCAGTTGGATACTGAAGGAGAAATACTATCGGCACACGTCGGTCATTCACTCGGCTAGGGGAGGGGCACCTAGGTACACTTGGAGGAGCATATGGGGGGGCTTCAGTTGGCGAAGCCGAGTTTCCTTTGGAGGGTGGGTTCGGGGAGGAATATTGATATTTACAGAGGCAGATGGATTCCACAGTTGGGAGGGACAGTTCACCGTTATCTAGTGTAGGGGCCAGTTACATATACGTCAGTTGCTGGATTGATAGATGAGGAAATGAGAATGTGGGACGAGGCCGCCCTGACATATGTGTTTCCCCCTCATATACGTTCCATGATTCAAGCTATTCTGTTGGGGGGTTGGGAGAACGTCGATACTCTATGCTGGGATAGCGAGAGTAGGGGAGACTTTACAGGGCGCAATGCCTACAGACTGATACGCAGAGGGGAGGACCTACTAGATGATTTGGAGGAGGACTGGAAAAGAGTCTGGAAGCAACATTGGCCTCCAAAGTTGAAACATTTCTTTTGGCGGGTGCTTTGAGACATTATACTGACGAAGGTGGCCCTATATAGGAGGCATGCAACCCATGATGATATTTGCCCACGTTGTTTATCTCACCCGGAAGACGCAACTCATGCACTTCTGCTCTGTGCTTCAGCAGGCCCTATGTGGGCAGCCTGACAGCTTGCTTGGCCGCTCCACACAAGTTGGGATGTCAGGGAATTTTCCGGGGAGCTTTTACGGGAGGAAGATTTGATGAGAAGGGAGGAAGGGGCGACTCTGCTATGGACAGCTTGGATAGCCAGAAACAAGCACATTTTTGATCCCCAGAAGCCGTATATTCCAGTACTTGCAGCCAATTTCCTCTCACTGATGGAGGACTACAGAGGGTACTCGTCGACGACACATGGAGGTGCACATAAGGAGGGTGGCCTGGATGTTTCAACTTGGAACCCTCCCCCACATGTGTGTTTTAAGATGAATGCAGATGCCAGTGTCTGTGATGGTGGCAATGTGGGGATAGGAGCTATTTTCAGGGACCACTTAGGGGTTATAAGGGCTACGTATCAATCCCATCTGGACCATGCATTTTCAGTGCTTAGTGCGAAGGGAATGACAGTCCATAATGGGATGAGGGTAGCTTTCGACCTAGGCCTGGAGGATCTGATCGTCGAGACCGATAGTGCTATGTTGGTTCATGTAGTGAAAGCAGGAGGATGAGGACGAGGATATGAGGACAACATTGTCACTGAGATTTGCCGTTTATCTTTACATTTTTCCTCTTTTCACTGTTGTTTTATTAGGCGGCAAGGTAATGGTTTTGCCCATGCTTTAGCCGCTCATGCCTGTTGCTTAGAAGATCCTCGAATTGTGTTAGAGGACTTCGATGAACATATTGTAGCAATTTCTTCTTCTGATATAAATAAATAAAAGCGACATGCACCCTTTATCAATATATATATATATATTCAAATATATATACATTGTATATATATGCATATATAAAAATAAGATGTATACATATATATTATTATGTAGATGTACACACACAGATATATATATATATATATATATATATATATATATATATATATATATATATATATATATATATATATATATATATATATATATATGAGATTTATTTAATACCCGCGCAGGTGGCTACCCGTGCACCCTTTCTGATATTTATTTTTAATTTTTAATTTACAAATGTAGAGGAGAATTTAACTAGCTCTCCAAAAAAATTTATCCAAAAATAATATCATTTGCCCCCCCCCCCAAATAAAAAAACCCATCCATATATTTACTAACTATATATTTTCTACGCAGTTACTTTTTTGGTCTTATAGTTACTCTTGTGTACCACACAGTTACTCTGTTAATCTCAGTGTTACTCTTGTGTACCATATAGTTACTCTTTTGGATGGGCAGGTAATAAAAAATCAGGCTACCCGCGCGGGTATTAAAGATGAGCCCATATATATATATATGCATTATATATATATATATATATATGCCATATGTATATACATATTTGTAAATTCCTATATGTATTCTACCTTCTATTTTTTATTCTCTTTGAATCAACGGTTCAATCCAGTTCGGTCCGACCGACTGGTTGGACCGTATTTCTGACTGGTTGGACCAGAAAAAGATACATAACTGATTTTTTAAGCTTCCGGACCGGTCAGCTACCGGTTCAACTGTTCGACCGGCCGGTCCGGTTTTTAAAACACTGGTAAGAATGTCTTCTTGATGTAAATTTAGTACTTTTAGGGCATGTTTGGTTTGCTGGAAAGGATTATGATAGGAAACACAAGAGGATGGGATTAGAAGGTATAGATGAACTGTGGGAGTTTGCATGATCCTCTCCTATGTTTGGATATAATGTAGGATAGGATTAGTTACAATTTCTTATTAATCACTTATAATTTTTCTTCTAGTCATCAATTATGTTTTGATGATCATATTATAGGTAACTT
Organism: Alisma plantago-aquatica; assembly: GCA_963693085.1. Lineage (NCBI taxonomy): Eukaryota > Viridiplantae > Streptophyta > Magnoliopsida > Alismatales > Alismataceae > Alisma > Alisma plantago-aquatica. Next base: position 296,405,634 of record OY856415.1, read on the forward strand.
AACTTTGTAATCATTAATCTTAAAACTTATAGAAACCACTATTTCCCCCAACTAATATTCAAATGAAAATGACTGATATATAGCAATTTAAGATTAGAAATTTGTAAAACCAATACAAAACGCCGAACACTACTTGCTTTCGTGTATAAGACGACAAATTGTTAGCCGAATAAAATAGCTGGTGATTATAAGATCAGCTACAAACTTTGATTGACATTTTGGTTCAGATTTTAGGCCCAAACAATTTATAGATCATGCATGTCAGTGCTTCCGTAGTGTAGAATACAACCAAATTGAATGAGTTAAATAATAGAAAATATGTTAATCACAATCTAACATCAGATTGTTTGCTACTTCTTTGATCTAAAATAGAAAAATAATTCTAGATGTACCAGGGTTGTCTTGTTGTTGCATCGGATAGATTGTACGAAGCTCTACAGACTTTTTAATGCGTCGACTGTGTTGGCATAGAAACCAATTGATGTTCAAAACATCGTGGTCGTGAAGAAAGACCGCAGGTTGGGAATCAATTGTGCCATTGATTAGAGAGCTACAGCGGCAACTTTCTGCAACTCTGATGAGCGGCGCTCATGAATAAAATACCGCAGAAAGTATGTTTGTTATGGCGAGAAGGCAGCGATAAGTTTTCTGCTTGTGACGAGGAAGACAACAAGAAGATGCCACGTCCGGTTCCGTCGCCGATGGGAGTGCATCCTTCTTCCGTTCGGGCCTGGCGTTCTGTGTTCATACGCAACGGGGTTGGAAGCGTAGTTGCAAAAAGATTTCGAGAGTCGGGGTCGTCGAGGGGTGCCCAAACTTTATACCATCGAATACCTAGGGGGTGTGGAACTTAAAAGTCCTACTTAAGTAGGATCTATGTCCCAGACGGATTAGTATCCTTGTTTTAATTTTACCCAAACAAACATGGGATTGGAAATAACAACAGGATGCAAGTGCTATCCTACCTATTATATCACAAACCAAACATGCCGTTAGAATTGACGGTGTTTGGGATGCCAGCGCAGGCGGCACGACTAATGATCTGCCTGTTCGAGAAGGACGTTGAGGTGCAGAGGGACCTACAATGCCAACAACTAATTCTAGATTTTTATTAGGATGCAAGAGATGTAAGAAATACTTGTTTGGGGAGGTTCATTCTTCAACATTCATATATTGTGTAGATTATGCTTGCAATTAAGTACTGGTCATATTGTATTACACAGTGTCACATAATTCCGTGAATTATTGAAAAATTTGCATATAATTCGCACATTTTTCCAGCACTATTGATAGTCGACTACTCTCAGAACCAGAACCAGTGGCGCCGGCTATCAATAGAGCAGCGACAACTGGATGGGCTAGGGAGTAATGGCAGCCATTGAATATATACATTCTTATACCTTCTTCCTATTTTCATTCCCCTCAATCATTCTTCCTCTTATTTTTTTACTTTGATCGGTGCATCCAGACATGTATCTAAATGTCTAGTTCTTTTTCATATTATCAGTTCTTCATCCACCTATCTAATTCCTACTTGTTATTTTTATTTAGCATTTTATAGTTCTTCTCCGTCTACTTCAAACCTGAATTGGGTGCTTGCTTTTGTTGAGTAGACTACCAAGTCAAGTAAATAATCCCATGTTCTCCTTATTGTCTCACGCGTCCCCTGATCCATCTTCACTTTCTATTCTCCTTATATGTACAAGAGTAATCACCATCTATGGATTGGAGGTATGCATTTTCCCAACATTAACCCAATAACATCCAACTACGGTGGGTATCCTTTTGTTTGTTATTTTGTATGTTCTTTCCCTGATTCTATCTCTTATATATTTATTTAATCACAGCTTGATTGTTGTATATTGGAATTAGATGTGTGATGCATATCGCATATTTTTATATATTACACACATATATGTATATGAAAAGGTGTATATATATATATATATATATATATGAATTTATCCGATTTTTTCTCGAATAGTTATTTGAACTTTTACCGAATCTCAAATTTGTGACTATGGTATGCATGCAACTATGTGTGCAACAAGAGATTCCTGAAGTACGTGGCGCCTGCGGTAATGCACGGTGACAGAGAACCATATCCAGAAGGAGTCCCATAAGATCTACCTTTCCAGCACCATCATGGTGCTGCACCTAGTGTTGATAGCGCTCGTCCGCGGCTGCCTGACTTCGTCGCCTCCGTAGATGATGCTACGGGCCTACGACCAAGTACTTCAGGGTGTTGGATGAGTACAACTGCCGCCTCGCTAACTCAAGGTACCTGGGGCGTACAAGCTTTCAGATCTCTTCCCATTGAAGCACACAAATTACATGATGATCTTGGGCACAATGTGCCTTCTGGATGTCATCTTGATAACGACCATGAACCACTTGTGCAGCTGCAGCGTCCACACTGGTTGTGGCCGTTCAGGGTCGATAACTCGCCATTTAGTCAGCGGTCCAGACCTAGTTGAATGGGCAATTAGCATAAGGAAGAGAGACAAAAACATGATCTTATTCTGAGGAACAGATAACTAGTATTGGGTTGTGGTGGAGGTGGTGGACTACATAGAGAAGCGATAGGCTCGTGGGAAGCTTTTCTAGGCAATGCAGCGTTTCTTCACAGTTGAGATCAAATTTTTTTCACTAATTCTATGCAAGTTCCCCGTTTCCATCTACCAAATCATGTTTGGTATTTGTGATGTTTCGGAGATTCAAAGTCGAGTAGCGTCCCTAATACCAGCAGTCCGCAAGGTTCGTATATATTGATGGTCCGTAGTAGATCATTACCAATATATATATATATATATATATATATCTGTGTGTGTGTGTGTTTGTTTACACAAGCTTAAAACTTTGCTCGTCCTCAAGCAAGATCTAAACTCGGGACATAGGGAAGGAATACATGGATGTAAGGAGAAGAATCTTATTAAAGTCCTAAAATGATGCATGTATGCAAGGATATATTTAAGCAGTTAGTGGAAAGAAACTATCTACGCAAGAACATGAAAAAGGAATTTATTTAAAAAAAAGAGAAAAGAAAGGAGTAAGAGAAAGGGGGTGGCTGCCCCATGATACCGACACTCAGATCCCAAATACTATGTTTTGGGACCAGTATCACCCGTATCTTGCTGATTGGATCCGCCATGCACGAGAACAAGAGGCGGAGATCTGAGCCCTTCTGAGTCTAAAATAGAGGAATAGAATTTGATGACTCAGTGAATTCATCCTTGTGCTGGAATTGTCTTGGACTGTACTGAAATGAATTCTTCAGCAAAACATCCTTAAGTTACCTTCTAAGATATGAATCCGAACAAGAAGGCCCTAGGATGTCGATATAGGATGAGATGGAGGGGAGATGATGAAAGTCCTTTAGAGGACTCATTTCTTCTCTCTCCACCTCCAAGCTTGAGGTTGGATGCTCAAATAGATTTTTATATACAGTCTGAGTCATCCAATCATATTTTGAACAAGAAGTATCCCGAATTGAATATGTTTGTAGTTCTACCACCCCAAGTTTGTCATAGTTGACTGGACATCTAGAGGTAAATCATTTTTTTGTTGGGGGCCGTGAGAGCGGTACCAAATCGAGGCAAACTTTGAAAACTAGATATGACCCCAAAATAACAGGGGTCAAAGGAACCTAGAGATGAGGAAGGGCGTAGTAAGTGAGGAGTTGAAAATAAGCATAGATCCAGAGATTCCCGAATAGGTTAACCCTGGGTCTGGGGTATCTTCATGCTCAATAGTCATATTTTGATGGATTGTCCATCCTGCTCCTTCAATGTCAACTACCCCTTGAAAAGGGATGGTGGTGAATGTCGACCCATGCCGTTCCAATTTGTCATCATTAGTATAATCATTCCCCCAAATTTTAGTAGTCATCATCATCCTCCTCGAACAAATTGTTCCAAACCATGATTGGCGTATTGCTAAAAGAAAAGTGAGAAATCTCAATATGAGAGATATCACCCTGGTCTAGATCAATGTCTGATTTAGGTTCCTAAAACTGGTCCTCAAGTTGTGAGGTCTCTTGGCTGTCTTGAGGAGGATAAAAGTCAACATCATCATCATAAAATCATTCATGTTCATGTCTTGTAGATTCCATTAGCTGGTCAACTGAAGCATCTGGACAAAATAATAGGTTTCCCTAGTTTGGTGGTTCTTCAAAGAAAAATCCCGATGAATCCAGTTGATGGTCTGAATAGATTGGTGATTTATACTCCACTTCCGGCCCAATGAAATATTTTTGATGACTGAAATCCTCAATGTCGTGCGGTGGTACTTGCAACTATTTTGTAACCAAATCGATGAGATTTTGAAACCAGCTACCTGTTCAACATCCTTATCATGAAGCTATTGTACTTGAGAAATAATGCTTTCAAGATCTACCAATTCTGCCATGCATTTCTATTGGAAATCCATCGTATCAAACTGAGGTTTTAGGATGAATCCTTGTTCAATAGTCAGAAGTATACTTCTACAGCGGTTTGCTATCTCAGTGGCTAATTGAAGATGATGATCCTGCTTTTTCAGTAGTTGTTGAAGTAGATAATCTTGTTCTTAGAGATGAGGAGCTAAGTAGGAGTTAGTTGCTGAGGGGCCATGGAAGGTTTTATAACCTTGGTTCTTCTCTTATACACCTTTATAGGAGGAAGAACTTCAATTGCTTCAATTGGATCATGTTCTACCACTCAAACCCCTTTTCAGAGTAGTACAACATGCGTTCAATAAAGAAGACATCCACACTAACAAACCATTATCTTGTGACATGATCATAAAATTGATATCCTTTTTGAATTTGTGAATATAGAAAAAATACCTAGTGGAGGGTCAAGTTTAGATCTCCCTAAGAGATTTTTTTAACAAAACAAGTGTTGTCAAAGATGTGAGATAATACAAGAAACAAATGTACATCAAGATACAAATGAGAGACATGGACTTCATAGTGCAGTACAGAAGAAGGATGTAGCTAATTAAGTAGCTTGCAGTAGAAATAACTTCTGGCCAATGGTTTGTAGGAACATGATAGTGAAGATCAATAGTGTGTGCTACTTCAAGAAGATGGCAATTCTTCCTCTCTACCACACCATTTTGTTTTGGTGTGTAAGAGTAGGAATTCTAATGAATGGTACCTCAAGCAATATAAAATTGATCCACTGATTTTTGCATAAATTCTAAGACATTATCAATTCTGAAGGTTTTAATAGTTGAATTGAATTGGGTTTGGATCTCAGTGAAAATGGTGGTGATAGTGTTTAAACTATTACTACAATCCTTTAAGATAAACAACCAGGTTGACCTAGATGAGTCATCAATAAAATTCATAATGTAGTGAAATCCGTATAGGATAGTAATAGAACAAGGTTCCCATATATCGACATGAACAATATCAAACAAATTTTTAGAACTAATGTATGTGTTTTAATGAAATACAACCCAAGTCTATTTGTCAATTTCGCAAGATTCACACAAAAAATGTTTGTCATTTTTTTAGAAAATAGACAACTCAAGTAGTAGAAGGATGTCACAAACAATATTGCTATTGTAGTATAGTCACATGATGATAGTATAGCAATATCAGATTGTGACACATCTGTGTGTAGTATAGTCCGTCAGGTCCCATGTGGCCCAAACCAATCCTTTATACGGAGATTTTGAAACACACAAACCTCGGGATCGAAAGTGATTGAGCATTGAAGGCTCTTAACACTTCTACTCACGGATTACAAATTAAGTGGAAATCTTGGAACATATAAGGTATATTTTAATGATAGACTTTTAGATAGAGATATAGTTTCAATTCCACAAATTGCAAAGTGAGTCCCATCAGCCATGGTCATAGGATGGACCAAAGTCATTTTAGATAAGGCAGTATAATGTGTTGAACAACTATAGATATGAGTAGATGCTCCTAAACTAGTGACCCACTTATTTTACCATAAGTAGTAGGAATGCAAGTAAAATAGAAGACCTCCTTCTTGAGCCAGTAGTTGTAAGGATAGATGAACCTAGAGAGGTTTTTCAAACTCTGGGTGAATCCACTCAACCATGGGTTGAGTTGAATTGGAGGCAACAACAGTTAAATCTTCAGAGGCATTAGAGGAGATCTAGTTCGCCCAGATAGGTGCACTATGTTTTCCCCATCAACGGTCCTAATTGTGGTTTGTGAGCCCATAGAAGTTGTAGAAGAGGATGGAAGTAGGAGGTTGAGGTTGTCCTCATACAAGGCCTGGAGGAGGACCACGTCTATGAGTACCAAAAGCATGACCACCACAACCACAACCACAACCACAACCACAACCACAACCACAACCACAACCACAACCACAACCACAACCACAACCACAACAACATCCTCAAACAGAGTCATGGGAGCAGACTGTAAGAACAAGTAATCAGAAGAGGTAGCAGGTAGGGAAGACACATAAGTCGTTGAACATTCTTAAGAACATCCCTTGGTGTGGGTAATGGATAACGTTTTAGCTTACATAATTTTCCAACTTCATTTGGAGCCATAAAACCTTCGGGTTGTGTCATAACACATCCTATAGGAGATTCCCATTAAGGAATGCAATTTTGACGTCCATTTTCCATATTTCATAGTCATGTTAAGGTTCAATGACAAGCATGATAAATATGAATTTAACCATGGAAGCCGATGACAAAATTTTATTATAGTCAACACCTCGAACTTGTTTGAAACCTTTATCAACCAATCAGAATCATTAGGTTTGTAAAGTATCATGAATATCAATCTTCTTCTTGAGGACCCATTTGCACCTTATGGGTTTTACCCCTTCAGGTGGATCAACAAGGCCCATACCTTATTGGTATACATGGAGTCCATCTTAGATCTCATGGATTCAATCCTCTTCTTAGAACCTAGTCCCTCAATAGCCTCATTGTAGGTGTTGGTTCATCGTCATCAATGATCAACACATTATTTTGTTGAGTTTCCAGAAATCTATATTTCTCTGACTTAGTATGTTACCTACTAGATCATTGAGGTTCCCATGTTATAGGAGGAACTTGATATTCTAAAATAGTTTGTGATTTCTATTATTACCGACAACCTCCATAGGTACCATTTTATCTTGTTACACTCGAACTTCTTTGAGTTCTATTTTCCTCCCACTGGTTCCTTTGGAAATAAATTCAATTTCAAGGAATACAACAATTTTGGCAATAAACACTATTGTTAGATGGAATATAGATGTAATGTCCCTTGGTTTCTATAGGATATCCAAAAAATGACATTTTCCATTTTGGGGTCCAAGCTTTTTAGAAAACCATTTGTTGACATAAACTTCACATCCTAAAATCTTCGTAAAAGACTCACTGTGATGTTTCTTGGTTCATATTTCATATGTTGTCCTATGAAATAGCTAAAATTAAGTCCAAACATTGGGGTTTATATATAATAATCATAGAAGGAAGTTGTAAGAAAAAAACTTATCATAGATCATACCATGTCTAGCAGGATATTGTTCCTTCTTTCCAATACACCATTATGTTGTGGTGTTCTAGGTGGAGTCCATTGTTATACAATCCAACATCCCTTTAAAGGGCCTCAAACTTTTGGCTTAAGCATTCCCCACCTTGATCTAATCTAAGTTCATATATTCTTTTGCCAAGTTGATTTTGTACTTCACTGGTGAATTCCTTAAAATTTTCAGTGTATTTTGACTTGTAATACACATAGACAAATATGTTGAGGTCATCAATAAACGTGATGAAATACTGATAATAACCTTTGGAATTTATGCTAAAAGGTTCACATACATTAGTATCTATGTGTCCTAATAAGTCACTTATAGTTTCACTTTTTTCAATAAATGGTGTTTTTGTCATATTGCCTAAAAAACAAGATTTACATGTCTCAACTGATTAAAAAATCAAATGAGTCTAGATATCCATCTTTATGGAGTCTAGAAATGTGATTCTCATTTATGTGGCCTATACGAACATGAAACAACTAAGTTTTCTTTTATCTATCAAGTTCAAGCTTCTTAGTATTAGTGTTATAGAAATTTTTCTCAAGATCTAACAAATAAAGACTATTAGACATAGGGGCACTACCTATCACAAAACCGGAATCCTAGTCCCATACACCAAAGGCATACCAAAGACAACATGCGGAAGTGTGAAATGCTTAGCATACATGAACAAGTAACGATATAAAAGCACCAACAATATCTCAATATTCGATAATATTATTAAGCAACATCCTTTTATTACAAGCTTTCACTTACATATTCAAGAGTACAATTTTACAAGATGTTCAAATATACTAGGCATCCTACAACAAGTACACCTGACATAGCTCACCAAGCCCATCACTTCTAGACATCTCTGAACCTATAAAATACGTGAAACAAGGTAGGTTAAGCATACGAGGTGTCGAGTACAGGGCTAAAAGATACATATACATAAGCTTTGCATAGTTGAAAAGATTTTTAGAAGTAAACAAGAAAAGATGAACAAGTTAAGTATTTAGCAAAATGAGAGCCCATGTTTTATGTCATTTCACTCCAATTATACCATCATATCATGTATTCATAAAGGCCTTAGATCAACTTCCCCTTGGAAGGATCCATAAGGGTGCTCAAGATTAGCTAACCCTTTTATACTTGAGGGACCTCAAGACCATCACCAAGAGCTAACCCTTTATCAACATGGTCTGCCCTATCTTTGTTGACCAAAAGGTTATACATTACCTATATTTTGATAATGACTTAACCATTCCACTCATATGTATCTAATATGTGTGTTTAAGATAGTTTGCAGGCATTAGGTACATGAAAAGGATCAAATATACAAAATCCTAGAATGGGCCAAGTTCAAGTCAAAATGGCTACAAGTGTGCATTTTGGGTTTTCTATGTAAACAACCTTAGAACATCTATGTAATCACTTGTAATGATGAATTGACTTGTAACTTAGAAGAGAAAAATGTTTGGGACAAAATTTACCAAGTGCTAATCACTTTTAAATGCAAATTAGAAAATTGATTACATGCACTTGGTCGGTCGAGTTTCCCTGGCTTGAAACTCGACCGATCAATCCTTGATCGATTTTCTGAACATTGCATCGATCAAGTTGTGCTTGCACAGAACTCGACCGATCAGGTTACTGACCATTTCGAGTTTAAATGGTCAGTCGAGTTTTGTCAGGACAAACTCGACCGATCATTTGAATATCAGTTTTGTCTTTTACTTGATCGGTCGAGTTACCCCCATTGAAACTCGACCGATTGCACTGTACGGAATTTGCAGAAAAAGTGATGTGACCGTTGGTGAAGTGTTTTGGGAAAAAATAGAGTCGTTTTATTGAATAAGAAATGGATATTTTTGTATCCAAGTGTCCCACAACTTAAAGGGACACCCTCAACTATAAATAGAACCCCTTGGAGTTCATTCCAAGCTGCTCTTCCATTGCAAACTTGGTTCTAGCCTAGTTGAGAGTGTTCCAAGCCCTTGAGCCCCTTTCTCTCTCTACCTTCAAGATAAATTCGTGAGTTATGAGTGAGTTAGGTCCATGTGTATGGGAGCTATCCCTTGTATGATGTACAACTCTCCTTTCTCTCTTCCTACCTCCTATTCCCTTTGAAGATTGATTGAAGCTGCTTCTCCAAGTGAAAGAGAGGTTGCTACTGGTCTTCCCCGAGTGAAGGTGAATATGATGGCTGTTCTTCAAGAGTGAAGATAGCTTGCTTCTCCAGATCCCTTGGTGAATGTGAAACATGGAGAAGCTCTCTAAGAGAAGGAGAGGTGCAAGGCAAAGCTCAAGTGAGATAGGTAAATCCGGGAAGGCTGAAGACTAAGGTAAGATTGGGTAAGTCCTTTGAAGAAGGCTGAAGAATCTTGCTTTGTGGGTAAGTCCTTGGAAAGGTAGAAGATCTTAGCTTGAGAAATTAAGTCCTTGGTTGTGTGGTTTATGTATCTTGTAATCTTATTGTGATATATAAGAGAACCAAGTTGCAAATCCTAGAGTCTAACCAACTCTAGGTAGTGGAATGACATCGCTCCTAAGTTTAGGACGTGGAACCACTCTAACCACCTGTCCAAGTGCTTGCTATTCATTGTCTCTTATCCTTGCTTTGAATGTTAGATTAGGACATCAAATTGCTGCTTGGTTAAGTTTCTGAACTAAGTTTAAATTGGTGGTCTAATTGATTTTGTGAAGTGTGTGTAGATCTATTCACCCCCTCTAGAGCCCATTGATCCAACAAGTGGTATCAGAGCAGGTCTTCTCCAAGCTACTTCAACAAGTAGGAGAATATGGGCGATTCAGCTCTTGGGTCACTCAACCTTGAAGGAAGCTTCTCCATGAGACCTCCAGTCTTCGATGACACAAACTTTCTATATTGGAAGAGGAGAATGCAATTCTACTTCCAAGGTGTGAGCTATGAAATGTGGAAGATTGTCCACCTCAAATATGAAGATCCAAAAGGGGACATCACCACATGGACTGAAGCTAAGATGAAGCGGGCTCAACTCAACGCCAAAACTGTGAGCATCATCTACGCCGCTCTTACTCCATTCGAGTTCAACCGGATCTCTTCTTGGGACACAGCGCATGAAATATGGCACAAATTGTGTGTCACCTATGAAGGAACCGAGCAAGTGAAGGAGATTAAAGTCTACATGCTTGGTGGTCTTCTAGAGAACTTCAAGATGGGTAAGAATGAGAGAGTGGTGGATATGTACACTAGGCTAAATGTCATCTTGAATATCTTGGTAGCCCTTGGAAGTGTAATGGATAGAGGTACCATTAACGCCAAGATCTTGAGATCTCTTCCTAAGAGATGGGAGCCTAAGGTTACTTCAATTGAAGAAGTGTACAAGCTAAGTGAGTTGTCAACCGAGGAGCTGGTTGGTAACCTCCAAGCCCATGAACCTATGCTTGACAAGCAAGAAGAGGAAGAGAAGAGAGAAGAAAAAGAGTCTAAGAAGATAAAGGACACATCCTTCAAAGCACAAGTTGAAGAAATGGTCCGACAACAACAACTTGCGTTGAAGTCTCCCAACCCTTCCTCAAGTGAAGATGAAGGTTCCAATGAGCATGAAGCAAACTACTCAAAAGGGAAACACGTCAAGAGCAAGCCCTCCTCCTCAACTCCTAGATGCTATGAGTGTGGTAAAAAAGGCCACTACAAGAGTGACTGCCCAAAGGCCAAGAAGAGCCATCACAAAAGAAGCCACAAGAAAGATGACAAGTACAAGAGAGAAGCTAAGTACAAGAGGAAAGACAAGAAGGAGAGAAGATCCAAAGATGCAGCTCATGCAGCATGGGAGGAATCTTCTTCAAGCTCCTCAAGCTCTGAAGATGGAGAATGCCATCTTGCCCTCATGGCCTCCACTAGTGAAGATGTAAATGAGGTAAGTGAGGTAACTAATGTTAATTTGCATGAGCTATCTAAGGAAACTCTCATTGATATGCTTAATGAATGCCAATCATCTTTTGCTAAATGTAAATCTAAGAGGAAAAGATTAGGCAAGATAGTTGATGATCTTTATGAAAAAATTGATATTCTTGATAAAAATGAAAAATTGCATCTTGAGAGCATAGATTCCTTGCAAGGGTAATTTTTTGACCTTGAACTTCAATACAATGGAGTAGAGGTTGAGAATGGTGTATATCTTAAAAATATTGAAAATCTTAAGATCGAAAACCAAAAGTGCCTAGATGAGTTGGATACTCTTAAAACTGAAAATGTAAAACTCAAGCTTATTGATGATGCTAGGAGAGATGAAGTCTATGCTTATCAAAGAGAGATTGTTGTGCTTAAATCTAAAAATGCAAAGTTGTTTGCTCAAGTTTATGATTTATCCTCTAGGCCTGTTTTGCCAAGAAATGAAGTTGCTAGCTTAACTTTAGAAAAGGATTCCCTTCTTACTAAAGCCCTCTGTCTTGAGGCCGAACTTTTGCATGATAGAGAAGATCTTGCTAATCTCTCTACTACTATTATAAATCTTAGTGATGATAATGCTAAGTTAAGATCTACTTTGCAAATATTTCTCTCAGGAAAGAAATCCCTCAATGATGTCCTAGAACACTCTACCAAACATGTTGGTACTAGTGGTTTGGGATATGATGGGACTTCTCCCAAAGGTAATAAAAAGAGCAAGAACAAGGGTAAGAAGAAGAGTGTGGAACCTACCATTTTCCATGGAGAGACTTCCAGCTCTAAGAACCCTATGGTTTGTATTCATTGCAAATGTGATGACCATTACTCCACTTATTGTCCTTACAAGCCCAAGGGGACCAACCCAAAGATGAAATGGGTCCCCAAGCTAACCCTGGATCCCAAAGTTTTGAGTTGGGTTCTGACATTCTTCTTTCTTGCAGGTTAAAAAGAGATGGATTGTTGATAGTGGCTGCTCTAAGCATATGACTGGAGAAATCAGCCATTTCAACAAGTTTGTGAAAAAGAAAGGAGGATCGGTAACCTTCAGGGACAACAAGAAGGGTAAGGTCATAGGTGAGGGTGATGTAGGCAATGAGCTATGTATTAAAAATGTGTTGCTTGTTGATGGCCTACATCACAATTTAATAGTGTTAGTCAACTATGTGATAATGGAAATCTTGTGTTATTTACTTCTTTAGAATGCTTGCTTCTAGATTCCCTCTCCTACAATGTTATATATAAGGGAACTAGAAATGGTAATCTTTATGTTATTATTCTTGATGCTCTTAAGCCCATACTAAATAGATGCTTGGTTGTGGATAAAAATGATCTTTCTCTTTGGCATCATCATTTGGGTCATGTGAATTTGCATCAAATGAAGAAGTTGAACAAAAAGGATTTGGTTCGAGGACTTCCTAAATTGGACTTTGATAAGGATGAGGAATGCCAACCTTGTACACAAGGGAAACAAACCAAATCCTCCTTCAAATCCAAAGGAGTCATGAGTACTAAGAGAGTTCTTGAACTCCTTCATATTGATCTATTCAGACCAATGAGAACACAAATGCTTCGTGGTTCCAAGTATTGTCTTGTTATTGTTGATGATTTCTCTCGATATACTTGGACCTTCTTTCTCGTTTCTAAAAGCGATACTCTTGATGTTTTCTCGAGTTTTTGTAAACGGGTTGAAAACGAAGCTTCTTGCCGAATCATTTCTATCCGTAGTGATCATGGGGGAGAATTTGAAAATGATCTTTTTGAGCATTTTTGTGAAAAACTTGGTTATTCACACAATTTCTCTTCTCCTCGTACGCCTCAACAAAATGGGGTTGTAGAGAGGAAGAATAGGTCACTACAAGAGATGGCTAGGACAATGCTTCTTGAGTATGACACTCCTAAGAAGTTTTGGGCTGAAGCTGTTAGCACGTCATGTTTTGTGCAAAACTGAGTTTTCACTCATCCTTCTTTAAAGAAAACCCCCTATGAACTATGGTGTGGTAGGAAGCTGTCTATTGATTTCTTTTATATTTTTGGATGTCCTTGTTTTTTTTAAACACGAAGGATTCTCTCGATAAGTTTGATCTGAAATCCTATAAGGCTTTCTTCCTAGGCTATAACACTACTTTTTTTTGGATGACGAGGAACTACTCTCGCACGAGCGCCACTTTTGTGACCCCCGCAGACAAGGTAAACCCCGGAACCAACCGCGTATAGCACGGCTATAGCACTACTAGCAGGGCATATAGAGTATTCAACATTGAATTGTCTAAAATTGAAGAATCTATCAATGTTAAGTTTATTGAAACTAACCCTATTATTGGCAAGCATATTGGTGATGATGATGTTGCAGATGAATTGATTCCCATCTTAAAAGACCTCAACATCAAAAGCAAAGGTAAGCAGGTGATAGAAGAAGAAGAAGAAGAAGAAGAAAAGAAGGATCCCACTCCCCGCTTTGCAAAGAATCACCCCAAGGAGTTGATCATTGGCAACCCATTCGAGAGAGTGAGGACACGAGCTGATCACAACAAAGAACAAGTAGATAGTGACTTCATCTCCCAATTAGAGCCAAAGAACATCAAAGAAGCCCTTGGTGATGATGAGTGGATCCTTGCCATGCAAGAAGAGCTAGAGCAATTCGAGAAGAATCGTGTGTGGACCTTAGTGCCAAGACCAAGTGATAGAAAAATTATTGGCACCAAATGGGTCTACCGCAACAAGCTAGATGAGCAAGGAAAAGTGGTAAGAAACAAAACAATGTTAGTGGCACAAGGTTACATCCAACAGGAAGGTATTGACTTTGATGAAACTTATGCTCCTATTGCTAAATTAGAATCTATTCGCATGCTACTTGCCTTTGCTAGTAACAAAAATTTCTTGTTATATCAAATGGATGTTAAAAGTGTGTTTTTGAATGGTACAATCGAGGAGGAAGTATTTGTTGCTCAACCTATGGGCTTTGAAAATGACAAGTTACCCAATCATGTTTATTTGTTGCAAAAAGCTCTCTATGGACTCAAACAAGCATCTCGAGCTTGGTATGAGAAACTAAAGAACTTTTTGCTAGATAATAGGTATGTCATGGGAAAAATGGATTCTACCTTGTTTCTAGAACACACTTCTAACCATTTTCTTATAATTCAAATATATGTTGATGATATAATTTTTGGCGGGACTGATCTTGATCTTTGCAAGGAGTTTAGTTCTCTTATGCAGAGTGAGTTTGAAATGAGCATGATGGGTGAGTTGACCTTCTTCCTCGGATTTCAAATCAAACAAACAAAAGAAGGAAACTTCATCAACCAAGGCAAGTACACAAGTGAACTACTCAAGCGCTTAGGGAAGGAGAACATGAAGCTGATGGATACACCCATGTCAAACACCGCCAAACTTGACAAAGATGAAGAAGGTGAAAAGGTAGATGAGAAGCTCTATAGAGGTATGATTGGAAGTTTACTTTATTTAACTACCTCTAGACCCGATATTATGTTTAGTGTTGGCTTGTGCACTCGCTTTCAATCTAGCCCTAAGAAGTCACATCTCACTGCTGTTAAGAGGATTTTGAGGTACTTAGCCAAAACTCAAAAGTTTGGACTATGGTATCCTAAATCAAGGGATTTTACTCTTAAAGCACATAGTGATGCAGATTACGCAGGGTGTTTGGTTGATAGAAAGTGCACAAGTGGCACTTGCTTCCTTCTAGGACCATGCTTTGTGTCTTGGTTCTCCAAGAAACAAAGTACAGTGGCATTATCAACTACCGAAGCTGAATACATTGCAGCCGGGAGTTGTTGTGCACAGGTCCTATGGATGAAGCAAATGCTCCAAGACTTCAACATATTTTTTGATGTTTCTCCTATCTTTTGTGACAATACTAGTTCAATCAATCTATCTTATAATCCTATATTGCATAGTAGAGCCAAGAATATAGAGGTTCGCCATCATTTTCTTTGTGACCACATTGCCAAGAAAGATATCTATATCACACATGTGGACACGGAAAATCAGTTGGCGGACATCTTTACAAAACCTCTAGCTAGAGATCAATTTAATTTTATTCGATCTAAACTGCTCATTGTTGATTTGAATGATCTTGTCATGTGATCTAGCTAGTTGTCTCTTTCCTATATGCTTGCTCATGTCTATCTTCACATTGCTTTGCCTATATATGCTTACTTATGCTTATATTGCCTGTCAACATGCTTAGTTTTGCGTGTTTTTGGGTTTTTTTTTATCGATTTTTGTGTTTTATCACTAAATAGTACCCAATGATGAGCCTAATGTGCCTAAGTATGTTAATTATGCATAATATAATGGAAAAATGAATTTAATTGGCATGTATATGGTTAGAATCTAAGAATGAGACTGTTAGGTCAGGTTGACCTTCGGTCGAGTTTCCACCCTGGAAAACTCGACCGATCAGGAGCCGAGAGTAGTTCTTCTGTGGACTGTTCGGTCGAGTTTCCCCCTCTCAGAACTCGACCGATCGATGGGCTGATCCAACTTAAAAGTTAGGATCGACCGACTATTTTCCCTTGCAACTAGAAAATCACCGACCGATTCCTTGCCTCCAAGCCCTAAGCTCTCACACCCAACCCTAAACCTCCCGTTCCTAACCCTAGGGTGACCTTGCAACCCCATTCTTGACCTCCCTGGGCGCTCGTGGTGGTGCTTCTTCGGAGTTTGAGGTTTGATCTTGCTCGTGTGCACGTTTTTCTCCTTGTTTTCATTTCCATGGCTTCCCATAGATGAAAATGTGCTGCTCCCGGCAATGCTCAAGCCTCCTCCTCGACTAATCACTTGATTCCATTTGATAACACCTCTTTTGTGTCTCTTGAGGCAGTAAATCGGTATAAGGATCTTCTTCCCCAATCTCCTTTTCCGTTTCGCCCCTTGGTTGACCCCAATCGTTTTCAAGTGGTTATTACCTCTATTTCGAGGCTTCTCGCCAGCCACCACTTGTCCGCCCTTGCGATCGAACGTGACTACTTTAACAATGAAATGTCTAGCACTAAGACAGTACATGAGTTCTACGAAAACCTACGTTGGAACTACGATACAATCGTTCCCCCTCCGAATATTGAAATAGTTCTTACTTCGATGATCGCCGATCGACGTTTTCGAATCTCTGAGGAAACTTTCAACTTCTTTCTTGCTGGAGACGAGGAAAATAACACTTGGTGTAAGGACTATGGAGAGTATTTCAATCTTCTTGACCTGGAAGGTTTTTATAAACACCATGAATTGACGCTACCGGACATTCATCGGTTTTTAAAGATACCCGACGTGGCCTACAAGAAGAAGTCAACCCTACCTTCATCTTCTCTTGACCTTCAGAGGCGCATACTGGCCTTGGTGATTAACTGTAATGTCCATCCTAAGAGAAATCAAACGGACATTGCGGAAAACACCGCAGTCATTATGTATTGTTTGCTAAACAATATCGGTGTCAAATGGGCGAGATATATCTTACACCACATGACCTGTTTTGACATCGGAAAGAACACCAAAGGCACCTACCTTCCGTACCCAGCTCTGATTTGTGGTCTTTTCCAGTTTGCCACTGATAAATCCCTCTTTTTTGACTTCCATTACCCGGTTGCTAGAAAAGGAGTTTGTATTAGTGAAACCACTCTTCAGAAGGCTGTCCCTGCATTTTCCCATGCCGCTGGTGCTTCTGCTTCTGCCTCTACCTCTGCCTCTGCTGACCCACCCTCCTCCACCCGTGCTCCACCTCCATAGCCACATCCCCGACCCAGCCGTGCGTCCTTCTGTGCATCCAATGAAACCCTTCTGGGATATATGATGCATGATCAGACGTACACTCATCAGGTTCACGAACACCTGCACCAGGATTTGTGTTCTATCATGTCCACCATGAACCTATCCTGTGCTTCACCCTACCCCACCTACCAGCCATACCCATGTAATGCCTATGCTTCTTATGCATACGAGCATTACTTCCCTACTCCCGAGCCTTCCACTGCCGCTCCGCCGCCATTCGCTGCTGGTTGTTCTGCCCCTGAGTTCCTGCCGTTACATGCTGGCCCCCTGGCCACTCTGCTCGCCTCCTGGGGTGACTCTGCTCCGTCCTTCCCACAGGCCAAGGAGCTTCTTGCTCTTGGTATGTCGTGGGCCGAGTAGAATGCCCACTGGCCCGGTCGTTCTTTTGGTCCTCCTGATGACGAGGAGATGCCCGACCAGGCTGAGGATGTTGATGAGGATGCTGATGCTGAAGACGGTGATGGTGAGGATGCTTCCGACGAAGATGGTGATGATGGTGCTGGATCTGATGCTGGCACTGCTGCTCCACCTTCAGACGGGGTTGAGGACTACAACCCTGGCGACGATGATGATACAGTCGATATAGATAGCTTAGATGTCTAGGTGATTTCTTAGCTTATAGTCTAGCATGTCCATCATATACATCTTTCTAGACTCTTTTGTATAAGAAACATCCTGGCACATTATTTTAAGCTGTACTATTTTTCTTATTTCTATTTTATCGCTTTATGGTTGTAGTTGTTGTTCATGAAGACATCTTTTGGAGTTGTAATATCATCGATATGCACTTTGACTATTTACTCTGTTTTATCTTATGCTTGGTGCTTTTTGAGCTATATTTTGATTCTGACTTGGATTGTGTGTTCTCCTTTGTGGTTGTGTGCTATATGCTTTTACATTACTATTTACTACCTTGCATATTTGTTTGGTTGAGTTTTGGAGAAGACCTGGTGTTGCTCTTCTACCCCCTACTTTTTTGATAATGTCAAAAGGGGGAGAATTATCTAGTGGTTTGAGACTCAATCATATTGTTTCTTGTTGTTATACTATTGCTTACTTGCTTAGTTGATCCTTTTCTTGTCAATTCTCTATTGATCATGTGGCATGCAAAGGATTACACATTACACAGATATTGGTATTGCTATGTGTAGAGAAACTAACATGCAGGTGAGAGGAATCATAGTTTGAGGGGGAGCATTTCAAAATTGTTCTTATCATGAATCCCCCTAATTCAAAAGGCAAAGGAATAACTTTCTTATCCTTTTCAATATGTTTAAGGAATGGCTTGTCATTGTCAAAAAGGGGGAGAATGTTGACCTAAAGGTTATACATTACCTATATTTTGATAATGACTTAACCATTCCACTCATATGTATCTAATATGTGTGTTTAAGATAGTTTGCAAGCATTAGGTACATGAAAAGGATCAAATATACAAAATCCTAGAATGGGTCAAGTTTAAGTCAAAATGGCTACAAGTGTGCATTTTGGGTTTTCTATGTAAACGACCTTAGAACATCTATGTAATCACTTGTAATGATGAATTGACTTGTATCTTAGAAGAGAAAAATGTTTGGGACAAAATTCACCAAGTGCTAATCACTTTTAAATGCAAATTATAAAATTGATTACAGGCACATGGTCGGTCGAGTTTCCCTGGCTTGAAACTCGACCGATCAATCCTTGATCGATTTTCTAAAGATTGCATCGGTCGAGTTGTGCTTGCACAGAACTCAACCGATCAGGTTACGGACCATTTTGAGTTTAAATGTTCGGTCGAGTTTTGTCAGGACAAACTCGACCGATCATTTGAATATCAGTTTTGTCTTTTACTTGATCGGTCGAGTTACCCCCATTGAAACTCGACCGATTGCACTGTACAGAATTTGCTGAAAAAGTGATGTGACCTTTGGTGAAGTGTTTTGTGCAAAAATAGAGTCATTTTCTTGAACAAAAAAGGGTTATTTTTGTATCCAAGTGTCCCACAACTTAAAGGGACACCCTCAACTATAAATAGAACCCCTTGGAGTTCATTCCAAGCTGCTCTTCCATTGCAAACTTGGTTCTAGCCTAGTTGAGAGTGTTCCAAGCCCTTGAGCCCGTTTCTCTCTCTACCTTCTAGATAAATTTGTGAGTTATGAGTGAGTTAGGTCCATGTGTATGAGAGCTATCCCTTGTATGATGTACAACTCTTCTTTCTCTCTTCCTACCTCCTATTCCCTTTGAAGATTGATTGAAGCTGCTTCTCCAAGTGAAAGAGTGGTTGCTGCTGGTCTTCCCCGAGTGAAGGTGAAGATGATGGCTGTTCTTCAAGAGTGAAGATAGCTTGCTGCTCCAGGTCCCTTGGTGAAGGTGAAACATGGAGAATCTCTCCAAGAGAAGGAGAGGTGCAAGGCAAAGATCAAGTGAGATAGGTATATCCTGCAAGGCTGAAGACTAAGGTAAGATTGGGTAAGTCCTTTGAAGAAGGTTGAAGAATATTGCTTCGTGGGTAAGTCCTTGGAAAGGTAGAAGATCTTAGCTTGAGAAATTAAGTCCTTGGTTGTGTGGTTTATGTATCTTGTAATCTTATTGTGATATATAAGAGAACCAAGTTGCAAATCCTAGAGTCTAACCAACTCTAGGTAGTGGACTGACATCACTCCTAAGTTTAGGACATGGAAGCACTCTAACCACCTGTCCAAGTGCTTGCTATTCATTGTCTCTTATCCTTGCTTTGAATGCTAGATTAGGACATCAAATTGCTGCTTGGTTAAGTTTCTGCACTAAGTTTAAATTTGTGGTCTAATTGATTTTGTGAAGTGTGTGTAGCTCTATTCACCCCCCTCTAGAGCCCATTGATCCAACAATCTTGACAACTCAAGTAGGATGCCCATTCTCATGTACTTACCCTATGAATATAGGAAGGTGCACAAGGTTTGTATAATGGAGTTTCTATTTTATGTTTGCAAGTTATAAAGCAACAATACGAGACAAACATTGAGTACAATACTAGAATACTACATGGAAATATTTGAGCAAGTAAACAAGCATAAATATGTATCACATTCAAGCAAGTAAAAAAGAATAAATATGTATCACAGTCAAGCAAGAAAGCCATAGTCATATAATTATTAAAGCCCATACGTGATTCAGAGATTCAAACCTAACTTATCATTGATCATCTAGCAACCAACCACCTGATTAAGCACAAGATTACATACATTCATTAAATTCTCATCATTAACCCTAACTAGTTTCATTTTAGGTTTTTGGCCAAAATTAGGCTTCATGTTGCTTATTAGTGTATTTGATGATCTCTTATTGATTTAGGGTCCATAATGGTGGTGTGGTTCAAGTTCCATGTCATTTTGATGTTCGATTCATTCTATACAGGCATTACATGATTTAAGTCACTTATGTACAAAACTAGGTCATAAGACACACAATAGGGCATACAATGTCATAATCCAAACAAGACAAGGGATACATGAATCAAACATGATTTAGATCCGGAAGTATGGACACAACAATCAGATACCAAGATCGGTTAAAAGTCACATAAGTTTGGGTTCACAAGATTCAACATTAACAACTTGCATTCGAAAATCCAACGAATAAGTACTAGGTAAAAATGTGCCAACCTATGGATTGAATGAGAGATCCATACCAAGGGTGTCATAAGGGATGTATCATCTCTGATTTGAGGGGGTAAGGCCTAAGATAAAGATCCACATCAATAAATAGAGCACAAGGAAGACCAACTAACATTATGTGGTCATTTAAGTCAAGGAGGGGTACATACATAAATACATCATGAGTGGGGTTGGTGTTAGCCAAAGAGTGAGAATACATTATAATGTTACTGATTTCACAGATCCATTAGGGTTGGATACATAATATGGTTCAAGGGCCACCTTGGTTCAAAGTCCAACACACATCATCATAAAGGAGTCTCATTCATACATTAGGTGTCATGAAACAACCATAGCAACATGAGATAAGCGTCTGATAATAGAGTAATATAGGGTTGTATATATTACTGATTTCAAGATAGGAGGGCCTTAGATGTCATTAGGAAGCAAGGTTTGTCACTAATAGGATAAGATACATCATTAAGTCTAAACAAGTCACAAGTGTGCAATAAGAGCCATTCATGAAAAAATGAGTGACTAACACCCTCAATTAGGGACACAAGATCATAAAGTCACTGATTTAAGGATTTGAGGGTAGATTATATAAGAAATATCCATGTTTTATCTTCCACTTGCATTGAATGTGATCAAGCATAGTCAAATATCACATTTTAAGCAAGATAGGAAATTAGAAGCACATTCAGGGTCTACAAGTATGCTCATCTTGTAGAACTTTTTGAAAGGATCGATTTGGTATATAATATGACTATATTTGGCCTTAAGATGGGAGAGTTATGATTTTATAAAATTCTCACATCAAACTATATGAAACCTTGATTTGGGCATAGCATTCATTGCACAATCCCTGCCGTTGGCTGCTTCATCCAACGGTTGTGGCATCCCTTCTCCTGCGCTTGCGGGTGGGCATGCCTGGCCACGTACAGCCCGTAGTCCGTTCTGGTCAACCACTGATCGTGCTGCTTTAGGTTGAGGGAGAGTATCCGTCGACAATCTGGAGCCGTAGGATGGAGGATCAAGGGCATCTTCTTTGTCCCTATCCTTGACTTGTTGCGAAAAAGGAGCCACATCTGTGGCGGAGGCACATCTGGTCAACTCGTCAGAGTAGACCCAATCTCGGGGTAGAAAAATCGGGGGATTTCAGGAGGAGGCAGTCTCATCTCACATCATCCCACTAAGGTTGATGCAGGAATTAGCAAGGTCCATGGGGCGTTGAACCACGGATGTCCGAAGCACCGAGGTGGCGGTGCCATCTAGGGCTGGGGAAAGGAGAAGAAATATGAGAGGTGGCTAGAGAACGTTGGAGAGAGGGGAAAATGAGGGGAAAGAAAACAGGAAGGAAAACCCATTCAAATGAGCAAATGGGGTCGAGATGGGGGAGTTGGTAGGTGGATGTGGGGTAGGTCGAGCGCCATTGGCGCCAGTGAGTAGTACGGATGAAGGGGACACATCACCTATCATTGGATCACAACCCATTACACAAAGGAAGATCAGACAGTTGAGATCATGGCACACAAGGGTTTCCTGAAGCAAAGATGGCGGCTGATGGGCCGATCCCCCACCCCAATTAGGCCCATCAAGACCCAACTTGTGTTAATTCAAAGAAAATCAAGTATAAGTTGAGTCAAAAAAACAAAAGGTCATATCTTGATCTTCAATGTTCCGAATGAGGTTATTTTTGTGCCGTTAGTTTTGTAATTGAGAGATCTACAACATGATATATACTAGGGAGCCAAAATATCATAGATATTAGGTTCAGAAATAGATGTAAGAAGGCAACATGATATAGTATACTACTTAGTCTAATGCTTCAAAGTAGAGCCACATATCATCAAATTAGTCATCGTGGTGATCAAATTGGGTTACGACATACTCAAGTATTGTGATTGAAATTATATTGTATAGGGTGAGTCTCTTAAAGAGAGAGAAAGAGTATATCATAGGAGATAGAAAAGTCAAGTTGTCACATCCTTCCCTCCTTAAAGGAAAATTTTGTCCTCGAAATTCGTCCAAGATCACAGTTAAGAGTCAAAGTCAACATTCATCATGTCTAAGTGTCCAACCATGGTGTGGCGCGTGATTCACTAAAAAAAAAGTATCCAACCATGGTTTCTAAAGCATTCCCCCACAATGGGATGCACACTTAGGTTATCATTGCCAAGGGTGTACTCATCTCGGTTATATACACATGTACTTATTATTCTATCATATTATGACATCGACATGGAATTAGGTCTTTCCCATTCCTTATTATCCCTACATAGAGGTTTTTCTTATGTAATAATACAAGCACACGGTATGCTATCAAAAGCTATGTTGTCAATTCCTCAAGTGAACTTGTTCATCATCAAGACTTTCGACCGAGTCTCTGAGATTATTATAGAACATGTATTACATCATTACTCTAGATTGCATGCATGTTTTAGTTTTACCCAAAATTTCTACCAACTCTAATCAATTATGGTCATTATCTTCCATTGGGATACAAAATTAAACAATTTATTCATCATGTTTATTCGAGTTATGAACCCAAGAGCACCGACATATTGAGTTAATCATTTTTCTTTTGGGCATAAGATTAGTCATGTGACCCATGATTATACAAGCTAATATTTTGAGGCATATTCTATTGAATTAATGATTTTAAGCATACATCTTTCATGTGTTGTGTGGTTTTTACCTTAGGTCTTGCTTAAGGGAGTGACTTATTGTACACGTATCAAGTTTTAACTTAAGTGAGATGTTTCATGCATCAATCATCATTCTAGGAGCAACATCATTGTTAACATTGGGGTTTCATAATTATCTCACTTGTATCTCAAAGGATCTCCATAGGCTCATGTAACTCCATCTAAGACCTACCTATGTCCAAAAAGACATGCTAACCACAACCATATACCTGTAACCAATGTTTCTACCCATCTTACAAGAAATGAGGGATACCACTAGATTTCTATACATCATACCACTAACCTGAGTATGAGGCTCATCATGGAGATCTCATGTCATGTACATCATCTTAGGGTCTTGGGATATCTCCCTCACCTATATAGCAAACATCATATATTCACATGCCTTTCTCTCCAGGGTTAGGTCTTTCCGTAGGAAATCTAGGGTTCAACATTTTCAAGGGAGCCGCCCACTAGATGACTCAACTCATATACATAGAAGTAATCTATCTAGGGACTCATCTTCATGTATTTCATTGTGGATATGTTTCAACATTTCACATATTTTGGAGTTTAGGTTCTCTAAACTTCTCCCGTGGTGGGTCAACTCACATCAAGAAAGTCACCCTTTTCGTACATCCCATGCTAGAGGTCCTCCTTTATAAAGAGATTGAGGTATATGTTGGTCTCAAACCATATATCATGTATCGTATCTCAACACATACAAGGCTAGTCACAAGCAAGCATGCCAACCCATTGTCTATGTTTAGCACATTAACCAAGTCATAGGTACCGTACAAGGTGCTAGGTCTAGTTAGGGTTGCATGGTCAACTCTTTTCATATCATCAAACATGACTTGAATCATCATGAAACATCTCATAAAATCACATCAACATCATCATCATCGTTGTTGTCGTCATCGTCGTAGGTCATCTAGGCTACCTACTAGCCTAACCTTTATCATGGCTCTAGACAACTCTAGACACTATCACTATCATATAAACTCTCCCATCTGGACTTGATGTTACATCTCTTTCTCTTAGGCTACATGGACACTCATTGCCTTTCTACGTGTGGTAACATTTTTCATATGTACATATAATAATACTTGAAATAAGTTTTCTCCAATGTTGAAACAGGCGATAAAAACCACCATACTCCATTCAAATAAAACCAAAAACCAAAATGAGTTACCACACTCATCAGGAAGTTTAGTACCATGGAACCTAGAGAACTAGCAAGAAAATGATGTACACATGTGTAGCTACCCTAAGAACATGCCCATAACATATGTCTAGGGTTGAACTAAGAACTCCCTTTTCTCACCCTCCTGAACCTATAGCCCATACTACAAGATAGAAGGAGGAGAAGAGAAAGATTCTAGGGATTATACAAGTCTACACCTAGTTCTAGAACATCTAGGTTCTAACCTAGAGGTTAAGTCGACTTAGTCTACTAAGGACAACTCATTAGGTTTCTAGGGTTGAGATGTAAGGTGAGTTTAGTTTGTGTTTCATGTGAGTCATGTTTGATGCAGTTATTAAACCTGGCTCTGATACCATCTATCACGGAACCGGAATCCCAGTCCCATGAACCAAATGAATACCAAAGAAAACACGCGGAAGCGTGAAATTCTTAGCATACATGAACAAGTAATAAGATAAAGGCATCAACAATATCCGAACATTCGACAATATTATTAATCAACATCCTTTTATTACAAACTTTCACTTACATATTCAAGAGTACAATTGTACAAGATGTTCATGTATACTAGGGATCTTACAACAAGTACACCTGACATAGCTCACCAAGCCCATCACTTCTAGCCATCTCTGAACCTATAAAATAAATGAATCAAGGTGGGTCAAGCACTTGAGTTGCCGAGTACAAGGCTAAAAGATACATATATATAAGCTTTGCATAATTGAAAGATTTGTAGAAGTAAACAAGAAAGAACAAACAAGTTAGGTATTTAGCAAAATGAAATCCCATGTTTTATGTCATTTCACTCCAATTATACATTCATATCATGTATTCATAAAGGCCTTTGATCAACTTCTCATTGGAAGGGTCCATAAGGGTAATCAAGAGTAGCTAACCCTTTTATACATGAGGGATCTCGAGGCCATCACCAAGAGCTAACCCTTTTATCAACATGGTCCACCATATATTGATACTCAAGTAGGACGCCCAACCTCATGTCCTTACCTCGAGAATATAGGCAGGTGCACAAGGTTTGTATAATGGAGTTTCTATTTTATGTTTGCAAGTTATAAATAAACGATACGAGACAAACATCGAGTACAATATTAGAATACTACATGGTAATATTTGAGTAAGTAAACAAGCATAAATATGTATCACATTCAAGCAAGAAATCCATAGTCATATAATATTAAAGCCCATATGTGATTCAGAGATTCAAACCTAACTTATCCTTGATCATCTAGCAATCAGCCACCTGATTAAGCACACAGTTACATACATTCATTAGATTCTCATCATTAACCCTAACTAGCTTCATTTTAGGGTTTTGATCAAAATTAGGTTCCAGGTTGCTTATTAGTGTATTTGGGGATCTCTTATTGATTTAGGGTCCATCATGGTGGTGTGGTTCAAGTTCCATGTCATTTTGATGTTCCATTCATTCTATATGGGAATTAAATGATTCAAGTCACTTATGTACATAACTAGGTCATAAGACTCGCAATAGGGCATACAATGTCATGATCCAAACAAGACATGGGATCCATGAATCAAACATGATTTAGATCAGGAAGTATGGACACAACAATCACATACCAAGATTGGTTAAAAGTCACGTAAGTTTGGGTTCACAAGATTCAACATTAACAACTTGCATTTGAAAATCCAATGCATAAGTACTAGGTAAAAATGTACCAACCTATGGATTGAATGAGAGATCCATACCAAGGGTGTCATAAGGGATGTATCATCTCTGATTTAAGAGGGTAAGGCCTAAGATAAAGATCCACATCAATAAATAGAGCACAAGGAAGACCAACTAACATTATGTGGTCATTTAAGTCAAGGAGGGGTACATACATAAATACATCATGAGTGGGGTTGGTGTTAGCCAAAGAGTGAGAATACATTATAATGTTACTGATTTCACAAATCCATTAGGGTTGGATACATAATATGGTTCAAGGGCCACCTTGGTTCAAAGTCCGACACACATTGTCATAAAGGAGTCTCATTCATACATTAGGTGTCATGAAACAACCATAGCAACATGAGATAAGCGGCTGATAATAGAGTAATATAGGGCTGTATATATTATTGATTTCAAGATATGAGGGCCTTAGATATCATTAGGAAGCAAGGTTTGTCACTAATAGGATAAGATACATCATTAAGTCCAAATATGTCACAAGTGTACAAGAAGAGCCATATGAGAAAATGAGTGACTAGCACCCTCAATTAGGGACACAAGATCATAAAGTCACTAATTTAAGGATTAGAGGGTAGATTATGTAACAAAGATCCAAGTTTTATCATTCACTTACATTGATTGTGATCAAGCATAGTCATATATCATGTTTTAAGTAGGATAGGAAATTAGAAGCTTATTTAGGGTTTGCAAGTATGCTTATCTTGTAGAACTTTTTGAAAGGACCCATTTGGTATTTAATATGACTATATTTGGCCTTAGGATGGGAGACTTATGTTTTTCCAAAATTCTCACATCAAACTATATGAAACCTTAATTTGGGCGTAGCATTCATTGCACAATCCCTGTCATTGGTGCTTCATCTAGCGGTTGTGGCGTCCCTTCTCCTACGCATGCGGGTGGGCATGCCTGGCCATGTGGAGCCCATGGTCCACACTGGTCAACCACTGACCGTGTTGCTTTCGGGTGAGGGAGAGGATCTGTCACTGATCCAGAGCCGTAGGATGGAGGATCAAGGGTGTCTTCTTCGTCCCTCTCCTCAACTCGTTTGTGAAAAAGGAGCTACATCTGCGGCGGAGGCGTAGATGGTCAACTCGTTGGAGTAGAGCCGATCTCAGGGTAGAAAGGAAGAGGGATCTCGGGAGGAGGCCATCCCATCTCATAGTATCCCGCTGAGGTTGATGCAAGCATCATCAAGGTCCATGGGGTGCTGAACTGCTAATGTCTGAAGCACCAAGGTGACGACGCCGCCTAGGGCTCGGGAAAGGAGAAGAGAGTCGAGAGGTGGCTAGAGCGCGCTGGATAGAGGGGAAAATGAGGGGAAAGAAAAGAGGAAGGAAAATCCATTCAAATGAGAAAATGGGGTCGATATGGGGGAGTTGGTTGGTAGAGGTGGGGTAGGTCTAGCGCCATTGGCTCCGGTGAGCAGTACGGATGAAGGGGACGCATCACCTACCGTTGGATCGCAACCTAGTCCATAAAGGAAGATTGGACTGTCGAGATCAGGTCACACTAGGGTTTCTTGAATAAAAGGTGGAAGATGATGGGCCGATCCCCCACCCCAATTGGGCCCATCAAGATCCAACTTGTTTTAATTCAAAGAAAATCAAGTATAAGTTGAGTCAAAAAAACAAAAGGTCATATCTTGAGCTTCGATGGTCCAAATGAGGCGATTTTTGTGTCGTTAGTTTCCTAATTGAGAGATCTACAACATGATATATACTAGGGAGACAAAATATTATAGATATTAGGTTCAAAATTAGATGTAAGAAGGCAACATGATATAGTATACTACTTAGTCCATTTTTCAAAGTAGAGCCACATACCATCAAATTAGTCATCGAGGTGATCAAATTGGTTTATGACATACTCACATATTGTGATTGAAATTATATTGTATGGGATGCATATCTTAAATAGAGAGAAAGAGTATAACATAGGGGAGAGAAAAGTCAAGTTGTCACACCACCATAACTAGATATCATCTTTATAAATAGAACATTGACCATTCTTAATAAGAAATTCAAAACCATTATTTTCCAAACGTGAAACATAAATGATGATCCTTTTATGGAATTTATATAATAGACATTCTATAACTCTATTACCAGACCAATGGGCATAGATAAATAGTAGGTTCCAATAACAGTTACAAAATCTCTTGCTCCATTTATGACACATAGCTCCACCTCCCCTTTATTCAAGGGTCCACATCTTTTCAATTCCTGCATATTTGAACATATGTGAGATCCGCATATGGTAATATTAATGTTGAAGAAGTAGATAAGTTTATCTCTATAATAGATATAGATGAAGTAGAGGTCTCTATCCCCTTCTTCTTGTTATCTAGTTCCTCTTGGTAGAGAGGACAATTTCTCCTTGAATGCCCAACCCAGTGAAAATGGTGACTATTGTTTTCTTTACCCGTTCCTCCTTTTGCCTTAAGTGCTTAAGATTTATACTCTTGGATAGTCTTAGAGCCTTTCTTGAATTTCCGTTTTCCCTTGAACTTTCATTTTCCTATGTTGACCATCAACACATAACCAATCTTGTCTTTCATTTCACCCTTATTTGTTCTCGATATTCCTAGTATCTCCGCTAATGGTTTAAAAAAGATGTTCATATTAATTCATGAAAAAAAATTATATGAATCCAACAACAATTGTAAAATCACATATGTGGCCAACTCTTATCCTAAAGGAGTTTATATTTATCTAGACATTCCACATACCCAATCAACTTTAGGACACGAGGTCCAATTGGATCACTTTACACCATTTTGCATTTCAATAATTCCTTGGAGAAATCATGCCTCTATTTCTTTTCTTGTTCTTGGTACATGTTCCTAAGATATTCTATCATCTAAAAAACCTCCATATTCTTATTTTGCTTCTGAATCTCATGGTTCATAGACCAAAACATAAGTCTCTTGATGCGTGTGGCAAAATCATAATTATTTTTATAAGCTCCCTTTCCACCCTATGCACATTCCAAGCTACTTCATTTGGTACTAGTGTATCTAGAACATAGAGCTTGCAATCATGTGCGATAACAATTCTTAGTGTCATGAAATGGTCATTACAGTTACTCCCATTTAGTTTTTCCTTAATAATGACCACTCATAGTGAAAAGTTGTTGTCACTATTTGTTGCCATTTGATATACAAGAAGTGTTTGTTGGAGTTAATATTTGATTTGAAAAGGTAATCAATATTAATTTGGTATTTAATAATAAAGGGTCTCACTATTTTTTTTCATATTAATAGGCCTCATTAATTCATAATATTTTCATTGACAAGATCCATATTTTACCAAAATAGTCAGCTTTGGATGATCACCCACAACTTGATTATTTAGGTAGTCAATATTTTCCAATTTCTAATGCAACTCTTTGTAGATGAATGCACAACCCAATGTCATAACCATCTATATACATCTAAGTGCTTAACCATATTAACATCACCTAGTTAAGTTCAACCCAAAGACCAATATAATAGAATATACACCCTGCTTTGGCAAACACACATATATATTCTCACTTCCATGAGATAGACAATGCCCTACGCTTTGGTGTATCCACACTTTTTCCATCAAGTTTGCATGTGTGCACCTCAGAAATCATATAAGTCTTATTATTGTATCTAAGGAGTTATATGTATACATATACATATCCAAACATCAAATACTTATAAAATATATCATATACACTTTGTATCAACAATCCATAGAAACATACAATCATTAGTAAGGGACATACTAATGAAATATTTTGGATCCACAAAATTACTATCCACCTTAGTCCATTGCAATATATATATATATCATCAACTTTTAAATTGGAATTTCTATTGCATTGCGTAAATGTCTCCATGGAAGCTCCTTGGACCTTCATGGTTTCTTCATCATACAATGTCCTATAAAACTTACTCAATTCCTAATTAATAGTTACAATATATGTAGGAGTCTCAAGTTATATTTGAGGGGAGTATGGAGTAATAGAAACCATTACATATGAAATACAAGATGAGGCTCAACATGCGAGCCAAATAAATGTCAACCAAAAAGGCTCCATTGACATCCACATCACACACACAAAAGGGGTCTTTGTTCATAACCATGCATGCATCCTCCAAATAAAATATACTTTGAAGATGACGTGTATGATTTATAGATATGTCATATCCTTATACATATGTATATTAAAAATTGCATCTTTTTCACATGGACCATTCCCATAAAATATTTTTGACATCTACACAAACTAGGTAGGGTATGCTAGGACAATGCCCCTACATGGGGACCCATGTAGCGACACATGTGGGATTATAAGATATGCATATTAACAAATAATATTATGATCAGATGTAACAAAAAAGTGACATAAAAAATCTGATCATATTAATTATAATCTTGATATATTGTAGATTGATGTGGCTGTAATACCATTGTAGGGGATGTGTAGAGATGACAGGTGCAACAAAAGCAACCAATATATATATATATATATATATATATATATATATATATATATATATATATATATATATATATATATATATATATATATATATATATCCACGATCCGATGAGAAAATTTCATCAACAACAATATACTGAGAAGAAAGGATTATGGGGTTTACCTTTATCAAGGAGTAGATTCAACTATGGTGGTCTCAAAAATATATAATGAGGCTGAATTTGTTGATGTATTCCCAATGTGGATGCCAATGCATGTATGTCTCTATATTGTCCACACATACAAGGGAACTCCACCTTATTCTGTAAGGAGAAACCTTCTTGTTGGGAACCTACTAGCATTGTAGAGTATCACAATCTCTCTCTCCTTATGGATAATGATAGCTAGTCCAAATGTGTATCTAGAATTCCTATCTATCATGCCCATATTTATAGGAGAGGCATCATGGTTTGTAATAAAACCTGGGAAACAAAAAGACAACTATCGCCTTTTAGAAGCCCACTCGTGGTAAATCGGGTTGGGCTTCTTTTTAGTGGCCCGTCTGGAGTCGAGTGACTATCCAATTTGGTGGGATCATGACTTTCTGGATCCACTTGAATGATCCACAAATTCAATTCAGACAGTCAACTAGACCAACCAGTCAACCGATTGAATGATCTCATATAGATGATCAACTAGGCTAGTTAGTTGACCTGTTGGGTGGATTTGGGTCAGGAAAATCAACTACATATTCCAGTCAACTGACTTGGCTTCCAATGAATCCTTGATGATCTAATTCATTATCTAAACCTTTTAGTAATGGATTAATTATATGTCCATGATTATGATCCTCTTGCCTATGCATCTTATGTATGTGACATAGAGGCTCCAAATTACTTTGGTAGAGATATCTATAATCTTATTATGGTTTCACAGACATTGATTGACATCTAGTAAGACTTTATTGCCACCCAAGTATTGGAGAAGTTTGAGAACAACATCAACCTAGTTTTGTTACTAGTGTTAGAGTAATCATATAATCCCTTTGTCACTGATATCTAGATTGAGTGTGAGACATGGAAATGTCATACTATTAGTGATAAATATTTATTCCTTGATTTAGAGTAGTCTATTTGAGATACATATGAGATAAAAAAAATGTTGACTCACATTGGCGTGTCCATGCATTTCAAAGTGTCACTACCAAGTGTCTAGGATATCACTCCAATAGGAGGGAGAAATTTCATCTACATCACTCACAACAGTCCACATGTGTCACAGTGCACCCAAGCACTACATGTATGGAAACCCTTATCCAAGTTCATGTCAAGTAGTGTTAAAGTACACCAAATCACATATGATCACTGTGTGACTTCAGGAAAAGGACCAAAATCACCACTATCACATAAAGGTATGACTGTGATGGCCATTTATGACTTCTATGTATCATACTCAAGGTGGGTCTATCCAGTACACTTTTTCATAACAATATCTACGTGTTTGACTTGATATCCAATATAATGGTGAATGAGAAATAATCACCAGTCAACACAAATACCAGTCTTAATGCAGTATTGTTGTCCTAATTTCCTCAATAATATTTGATTGAGGACATAGATAAGAATGTATACTCTTAGCATACACATGATCTCATGTTTAGGTCCTTAACTCAAAATTACATGTTGTTGAGTTATTCATTCTTAGGAAATTATTATATTTGTTCATTATCTCATATTGAAGCAAACATAATAACCAGAATTACCTTTATTAGTAATCAAATAAATTGCAAAGTGTGCCATTACAGTAATCATATGAGTGGCTCTCAGGGCATACAACCAACAATAGTTATCTAACTAGATACAATCGTCAAAATCCATGTGGTTGACACTCATGCCTTAATGTTTTGGTGTGGATATTAAGGGAGGTGAACACAAGCTTCAATTAGTTTGATTATTATATCTGAATATTTTTTCCTCTTCTTATTCATTCATCATGAGAATTGAAATTGTATATTCTCTCTCTCATCTATATATAGATTAAGATATATAGATACACCAAGGAACATAATGAGAAAGAGGGAGGAAAATTACATGAAGAAGATGAAACATTGGTGAACCATGTCTCAGTTGGTGATTTAATCTCTCTTAAGGAATCAAATATCTTCCCTCAGAGTAGTAAATCCTACTTTGGACATGTAATGTTTACAATTCAAAATATGTTAAATCAACACCATCCAGTTTCGTCAATATAGAGGTAATCTTGATGAGAATCCTAATTTATATCTTCTTTCTTTTAATAATTTCTATGATACTGTGAAGATTAAAGGTGTCTCTCTAGATGGATGTATACGTCATTGTTAATTTTTCTTGCTGAGATGAGGTGGAAGACTAGTACAAATCCATTTCCAACAATATTATTAATATTTTATAAGACTTAGGAAACACTTATGATATAAAAATTTTACACTCCTATACTGATTACTCATTTAAACATGAGTTTTGCAATTTCTAGCAAGGGATGAATGAAAATTTGTATGAATACTGATAGATATACCAAATTTACTGTAACATCCCTGACCTGGGTTATAATCTAACCCTAGAAGTTTTGCCTAAACATGTAATTATATACTTGTGAATACTCCCTGGCATGTAATTAAGTTTCTTAGGAACATATACTTTCAATTTTGCTCCTTTATAAACAAATTTGTAGTATTGATTTGTAATGCAGGGACCTATGTGCAAATTACCCAGTTAAGGGGGTTTAACTTGCAAATTTCACAGGTTAAGATGTGCCTCTGATGATGAGACATCATAAGAGTAAATATGATGAGGAATGATGGATTTCCCAAGCTTGGGCAGCAAGATGCAGCTTGTGGAATCATCCTTGTGCTTAAAAACCCTAATTTGGAGTAAAATGTAATTTACCCAAATTGGGGGGGGGTGCAAGTTATAAAATACACCTTCTAGAACATATTTTATGATTCTTGACATCATTTACAGTAGAAATGATGAAAGGGACACATGAATGAGTAATCAGATAAGAAAAATGGTCTTTGTGCATTAAATCCACCAAGTATGAGGATAGAGACCTTTTATATATGCATCCTAGTTGAAAGATGGCTTTCCTTACCCTTAGATCTTGAGTTTTGATGAGCTTTACATAAGTTTAGAAGGGCTTGGACGTTCCCTTGAACAAGTAGGGACTTGGATGTGAATTTCAAGTTCTAGAGGTCCTTATGGTGTAAAATAGCCTAAAGTATATAAGCCCTCACCCTTACAAACCAAGTGAACGTATCACTTGTTCTCTTCACTTCTCATCTTTCCCAAACGGCTAAGGCAAAGCTCTGGAGCTCAGGAGAACGACCAACTAGTGCTAAGGTGAGGGGGAAATCATCTTCAAGCTCAAATTCATGGAGGAATTCTTCTTAAAAGGTTGGTTCTATGGTTAACTAACTTAGGTTCTTTGTTCTAGCTGACCATCCCCATCTTTTTCTTAGAGAATCACCTCTGGCCGAGTTGTGGAGCTCAAGAAACCATTAGAGGCTTAAAGCTTGGAAGCTTGGAGCTCTAGGAACAACGTTTGAGGTGGGTTTTATAACTCTAAACTCTTTGCTTTTTATGCATATCTTTATTCTTGCAATTTAAGCTTTAGTTCTTCTTCTTCTACCTCCCTTCTTCCTTGCACTTTTGCAAGCAAAACGGTGGAGTAGCCGACCTGAAAAGAGGTTGAAGATGATGGGCGTGAATTCCTAGGTAGATTTATCAACCGACCTTAGACCCTTTTGGTCCAAACGGTTGCAAACCATTTAAGGTCAAACGGTTTCAAACCGTTTGATCTCAAACGATCTTGCAAGACCCTTTGGATCAAAACGGTCTCAAGACCATTTGATAAGGTTGACCAAGGGACGACCATTTGAGGGTCTGTTGGTAACATATTGAATTTCATTCCTACAAGTAATCATAATCTAATTCTTAACCAATTGAGAGTTGAAGGCACTTCAACATCCTAACCTTAATCGGGTTGAAATTTGCTGATTTCAAGTATAGATCTTGTTGAGTTTTGGGTTGAAGGACCCAAACGGTCTCAAGACCGTTTGGGGATTCATCCAAACGGTCTCAAGACCGTTTGGTGACAACCCAAGACCGTTTGGAGGTCTAGGGTTGAGCTAATTTGATGGATTGAGGGTCTAATTGCAATAAGTTGAAGAATTGATAAAAATGCTGATTTTTTTTAAACCTAATTAGGGTTCAACCCTTAACCAACCGACTTGGTTTTTGGTCAAACTTTGGAAAAACGGTCTCAAGACCATTTGGAGGTCATCCAAACGATCTCAAGACAGTTTGGGCCAAGTTTGGGCCCAATTGGAGGTCAATTGATAGGTTCAACCTTGATTTGATTCACATTGTTGAACATTGATGATTATCCGATTGAAACCCAAATTGAGATGGACTTAACCCTAATTGGCTTTCAATTGAGGGTCAATTTGGTGTCCAATTGATTGAGGCTCATACTAATTGACTCAATTTGTAGGGTGTTAACATGGTTTTGGCCAATTGAGAGCTTCAACATAGATAACCATAAACAATTGTAACTTTTGAACCATGTTGGAGGTCCAAACGGTTTGAGCCCATTCGGACCAAATGGTCTCAAGACCGTTTGGATCCAAATGGTCTCAAGACCGTTTGAGGCCAAACGGTCTCAAGACCATTTGGGGCCAAATGATCTCAAGACCGTTTGGGCGCAAACGATCTCAAGGTCGTTTGGACCAATCGATCTCAAGTCGTTTTGATCAAACGGTTTCAAACCGCATAAGCTCAAACGGTTTGGAAGTCAACCTTTCCAAATGGTCAACACACCCAAAATGGTTTGAGGGCAAACGAACTTGAGGTCATGTGGTCTTGGAGTCAAAAATAGCAAACGGTCAACACATCCAAACGGTTTTAAACCGTTTGGAGGTTGAAGGTGTGCAACCGATTGGAGACTTTAAGGTTGTAATTGATTAGTACTTTGATGGTTGTAATTGGTTCAATGGTGATCTAATCTAAACCCTAATGGTAACTTAGGACATTAAGGGACTAAGTGATTAATGAATTGACCCATGATGGTGATCAATGGGGTAGTTTACCAAAATACCCTTGAGGGGTTCAATTGAAAGATACCTTGTTTTAATCAAACCCTAATCACCTGATAGTGATGATTTGGCTTATGATAGTCAATGAGGACTTGACCCAACCTAATCTAGAGAGGTGTAATAACCATCTACTAGTAATAAGAGAGAGAAAGTATCATAGGAGAGAGAAAGTACCATTTATGGTGGAAACTCAAGTAATGTACTTTCAATACATATGAATGTGCATGATTAGGGTATGATCCACCTATGTGAGATCATGGAAACCCTAATTATGATAATTGATGAATCTTAATCTTATCTGAGGGCTTTAATAATGATGTTTCTCATACATGATGATGTTATGAGTTCAATTCACCATGAGGTGAATAGTAAACCCCAATTTTAGGATGATAAGATGTAATGTGAATAGTAAACCCTAATTGATGAAAATCAGGGAACCTAACTCTTATAAGAGTAGGAAGATACAACTTCATTGAAATGAATTGTTTACTGTTATCAGTTGAATTAACCATGCAGGTTCCTATATAAGGATGATCATATCCAGGTATGGATTATGATACTATATTCATTGAAAGCATGCTTTAGCCTTATGAATAGTGAAATATCCTGATGCCTTGTTAGTGGCATCTTATAAGATTGATGGGCTGTGAGAGCCATGAGTATCATCAAGGTCATGCTTAACAAGATGACTTATGATGAGATGATTGAGAATTTATAATTGATGTGAATTAGACTTGTTACATTTAGTATTCTATTTTCATAGCTGCCATGCTAATGATTAATGTTTGAGAACATGTATGATGTTAAAAGAATACTGAAATGTACCTAACTAATCAAGTATAATCATACCATGTAGAGCCCTGATCATAGATCCATCATTGTCAGAAAGCAAAATGATGGTGAAATAGGTTTTCCCAAGGGAACTCCTGGATCACATACTTTTGAGTATGTGGGGGAATATGGATGTGTAAATCCTTACATCCTAGTATAGGAATTGATGTAGATGTATCTTAATTCATCAACCCTTCACTATATGCTGTAACACTCGAGGAAACACAAATACCGCATCGATCAGAGATAAACAAGAAATCTCTCGATGATGAAGAGAGTACAGAATGCCACTGTAACTCTAAAAATAGAGAAGTACCAGATTACCCTGGTAAGCTATAGTAGCAGAGACACAAGATTTCCTGCAAGTCATCCTCACTCTGACTGAGGAAGATGAGGTCATAAGAATCCGACTCTTTTGATGACCTAGGTATGATACCGACGCGACTTAACAAAGTGATCAGTTGGAGTATGAGCGGTATACCTCATCTCCTCAGGGCATAATAATGTTTGTAAAACATAATCAACAGTGTAGTATATCTGTTAGGATTAACTACGAATTACTTGATTGATGTTACACAATATATTACACATGTTCTTCATATTCTTTAAATGATGAGCTTCTGTTTATTTCTAAACTACTGTTGAATACTTTGAAAGCTTTTACTACTTAAGTTATTCTTTGATTTGCTATATAAAGCTTCTAGTGGAGAGTTATAACTCTCGCTGGGACAATTATTTAAAATTGTCTCACCCCATAGACTTCAACTTTTTAGGTGGTCGTCGAAGACAGAGAAACCAGCCTACAGGTGACCAATCCCAGTAGCAGCAGCACCAGGAGCAGTAGTGAATCTCAGGTGGAGATACTGACTGCTGAGTCATGTTGTTAGATAGTCCTATGCCGTCTCTGTACTCTCAGGTCCTAGGAGTTATTGGTCTGAGATTTTGGTCTGACTCTTGAGATTTTGTATCATGACGTGTATAATTACTCAAGAAGTATTTATCAGAGATGTAAACAGTTTAATCCTTTTTCTATGGAAGAAGTTTTATGGTTTCAAGCTCTTATCTCAAAAAGTTTTAATTTCCTGTGATTTTTGTCTTCCACTGTTAATCGATTGCTTCCGCTAAGTTTAAATCGTGTTTATATCGTGGTTTGGAGATCGGAGCCCACATTTACCAACTTGACTTCTAAACATCATTGTATTCCACACTGGTTACTAGTTAACAACTTCTCCACATGATTCAAATAAGATATGACTAAGATCCCCTACACAAAAACTATGGGATCTTTCTTGAAACTTAATCTTGAATGATATGTCAAAACCATCAAAGTATGTCAACAAATAACTTAATTTGAAATCTAGAATATTTAAAAAATATATTCTGAAAACTATTCTTTACATCAATCATCTACATTGATCGTCACATTGATATAATCAACCATCTTACTAAGGGCACCCACTCTCTTCTAACCAACCTAAAGACTAAAGATCATTGATATATTGAAGCCAACTTAACAAGGCTTTTATTTCTATGGATGTGGTATATGTGGAGACCTTGTCTCACATTGCCACTATTTTAATTGATAATAATCTCATTTTTCAACTTAGTGACTTTTGAATTTGTAAGTTAGTAACTGCAAATACTCTCAATTTTAATAATCCAAATTTCAATATACATTCCAAAACAAGTTTACCCTGACTTTGTTTTAAGCTCAATTCTAATGGGATAATATCTCACAAATCCCATCCTAAATAAATGAGTTAGATGAATGAGTATCAAATAGAAAATCTTGTCTCTTCTATGGTCAAACAACCGAAGGAATTATTATATCAGAGATATCTTATATAATGCCAACTATCCTATAGGATATGTCGTCAAAAAACCATTGATGTGGTGATTAATCCTTATACACCACCATTTAATGAAAAACTCCTAGATACCATACTACATTCTAGTAAATAAATTAAGTCAAGTTATGATGGTCAATAGTTGTATGATCCATATCCACCTCACAAATATAACATAGGGATCAAATAGGGGATACACACCTTAGTTTTTATGAAAAAAGATATTTAAAAATTCCATCTTAACAACCAAAACGTAACTTTTAAAAATATGATAAGGTGCATGCCAATTTTTTAATTAAAATTGTAAAGAACAAATCATATTGTAGCAAGAAAATTAAACTATACCATTACAAATTTTGACATTATTCGTCAACTTGGTCCGTAAAGGACAAACTAAAGGGAATGGTAATCTAGCTACAAAGATTTGTTGCAGCTAAAAACCTAGGCATCTTAGAGTCTATTAACAATTAAATTGAAAATCTTCCCCTAACTCTTGTTCTATAGGCTGTTGGTGCTCGTCTCTTAGGTGGGTTTGAGAACAACACCCAGAAGATGGAGATAAAAAATATGAACAAGTAAAAGTTTGACATGTGAAATATGGAAGCATTGGACATAAATAGGAAAATGTAAAAAAATTAATAAAGTTCTTAATCAAGAATAGTTCTGATAATTTAGGAAAGTCCAAGAGAAAGTACATTCAGAAGTACATTTAGGTCAAGTAGAGGCATTTAATATAACAAGAAACATTGTTAAAAAATATCTTTCCAAGTACTTTAGTATGAGAGAAAAGAATCTACCCTAAATATGATGTGAGCATGATACAATTCTATGAGAAGGATATGATACACATATGCTCTTTGTATTAATTGTATGAATTATCACGTATGCACAATTTAAAAGGTGTGGGAATTCATCACATCCACACAAATCACACATAAACATTTATGCTAGTAAGTCACCACCTGATGGATAATAAAAGGTAAAGCAAGTTCACATCAAATTGAAGGGGATAAGAACATCCATATTGTATGCAATTCAGGTCAAAGAAACCTTGAAAATTGATTTCAAAAATTTCAATAACCAAAGAGAGAGAAAGCGTCACAAAAAAGACGTTTCAAAAGATTACAAGAGATAATCATAAGAGATTAATTTTCACAAGATATGCCTCATATAGGAAGTTTAGGATTTTAGTCATTATGATGTCAAAATGATAATTGGGTAGACACACATGAAATTCTAGGGCCTAACCCATCCACTCCATGCTCAGGATTTCAAAACATCTAATATTTTTTAGAGGAATCATGGCTAAATGCCAAAGTCTTTTACACTTAGTCTAATCCGGTCCAATAACAGATACCAACCAAAACATCACAATTTTCTGATTCATATTATTAGGGCTGAGCATCGGTCCAGAACCGGACTGGACCAGACCGAACCGGACCGGACCGTGGACCGAATTTCGACAAATATATGGACCGCAGACCGAACCGTTTTGAGGTAGGACCGGACCGGACCGTTTTGTGCTAGGACCGGACCGGACCGAACCGAACCGTTTGGACCGTAATCAGCCTTTTTTACATGTTTTACAACTTATTTAATTGTAAAAAGTTGATAATCTTAGTCACTTCTAACAATTATATTACTTTTGTATCAAACATTTATATTAGTAGTTCTTATATATGTACTTTATTTGTAGTTATTATAGAATACACCTTCAAATATACATGAATTATATATAAAAGTCGGTCTGCGGTCTGGACCGGACCGAAGACCGAACTCATCAAAATTCCCGGACCGCGGACCGGACCGAACTCAAAATGGACCGGATCAGACCAGACCGAATTGAGCAGTCCGGTCCAGTTTTGCAGTCTGGACCATTATTTTCTCACCCCTACATATTATATTCAATTATGAATTCTAACATTTTAATATTATTATGATTTTGTTTAGATTATTGCATTTTAAGATATTGACAAAACAAAATCCAAAACCAACTTTTAAACCACATAGATTCAAGGACAAACAAACATACCAATAAGTAGATATTGTTTTTGTGATTTCATAACCCCCTAAATCATGCTTCAAACTATGTCGCATGACATGGCAAGTTGGTCATTCTATCACAATAGAAACTCAAGGCTACTGAGACAAAAGAAGGTAAAATTACTATAATGCCCACACAATGAAATTGGTTTCTTAAAATACCAGAGACAATGTTAGAAAACCACACCCTTGTTTCTTCTTCACTAAACTACAAGAACATTATTGCCAACTATGAATTGAAACCTAGACCGAATACATAAAATCATTATACTTCAATTTCAAGATGATCTCACATGTGATTATCATGATCAACCAAAGACAAAGACCCTTTGATGGGATTGAGAGGTGCGTAGGAGCACTGGAACTACTCCATCCATGAGTGGCGCAAATGAAAGAATCAAAGAACTCTGAAAGAATTCATGGGATCAATACAGAGGTGGGGAAACAAACCTTAGGCTAAAAATACAATGAGCCCCACAAAA
The DNA here is from genome assembly GCA_963693085.1 of Alisma plantago-aquatica. NCBI lineage: Eukaryota > Viridiplantae > Streptophyta > Magnoliopsida > Alismatales > Alismataceae > Alisma > Alisma plantago-aquatica. The sequence continues at coordinate 296,446,841 of OY856415.1, forward strand.
CAACACCACAAAAAATAGAATAGAGCATTAAGTTCAAAGATAGAATGTCATCAAAGATTATTTAGCACTGAGATTTGTCATAGAGAAAATAAAGAGGAGTTTCATGGGAAGCTTCCTATGTGCTAAATTTGGGTTTGGTGGTCGGAGTAGCTCATGAAGTTAAGAGTTGATTGATGACATAGTTGGGATTTATAATATCATCACATGTGTTTTTGCATTCAATTGATGGTGAAAGAGAGCCTTGAAAGGGTTGGCAAATGATTTGGGAGCAATTATATAGTGGTACAATTTGGTGTGCAAGATATGCATGCCAAGATTGTTGTGTTGGTTTCTACATGAATTGGGCATTTCCTCTATTAAGCATGATAAGGACGAGTACGAGATAGATTTTCTTATGGGAGGGAGAGGAGTTTGAAGGCAAAGATCGTTTTTTGAAAACTTGGATTTGAGAGAGAAAAGTACTGAGGAAATTTCCATACAACACACAATGAATAGGAAGGCGGTTCAGAGAAACAAGATAATGCATGAGCCTTCTAATCCAGCTAGGATGGAAATCTAGCCATTTGTACGTGTACAAAAGAAAAGGAAACATGCATGTGAAAAGTTAAATCAAGAAACCTTATATGAATTGAAAGATTAAATGCATCTTCTAAAGTTCTATTATATAATTCCTATTTTTCTTTACTCTTTTAGATTGGATGAGCATTTAACACTTAATTCTCTTAAAAACTGAAATGCAATCTAATTGAGTGGTGATGAATCCAATTTTAAAGTTAGTTTTGACTTTTGACATTTTAAGTATATAAAACCTTGTCTTGTTGGTGAAGTAATCTTTCAACATAATCATCTCTTCATTAATTTCCTCCGCAATGGGCGTGGGGGGATATTTCTCTCTTAATCCCATATCTTCATTAAGTTAATATAGTGAATCCCAATTTTCAATCTTCCTTTCCCTCATCTAGTCTTATCAATATTTTAGAAAACAAATTCTTAAAGTAAGATCTGTTGATGGTAAATTTTAGAACTAACCCCTAATTGTAATATCATCCTAAGTAATTGCACTTAAGCCTTGATTAAGATGGTTATTAGTTAAACACCAAATTTTTTTTTCAAACCAAATATGTTTTGATTCAAGAAGAAGGTCATTAATGCTATCATTATTTAAAAATCATAAACGCTATCACTATTTAAAAGACATAAGTTAGGGGATGATTAGGCTAGATACTTAGAGTTGGGTATGTTCCAATACTACACCCAATAAAAACGAATTTGTCCTTGAAATCAATCATCCATACACCATCCAGAACATACTCATGACCTATTAAAATATTTCACCTAATAACTCACGTTAAAAGATCTAAAGGTATTTGGTTTATTCATAAATTTGGTTGTTGTGTTTACTTGGTGGGTTTATGTGCACAAGTCATTCTACAAGCTAGATGATCTTTACTAACTAAGGCGTACTTATCATGTCTCTTAACCACCCTACAGTTTTATAAGAATCTAGTAGATCAATGGTACAAATCACCACAACCTAATAGAGTATACCAGGTTAGATCCACTTAAACTTTAGTGCAATCCATATTTTCCTAGTCACCACTCAATTCTCAAACGTAGGGTTTTATGGATTTGTTATAAATACAATGAAGTTTTTATCCCATGCCACACACTTCCTTGATTGTGACCTATTTCAAGAAAATAAAAATTAAATCTCGAGAATATTTATTTGTACATATAGTAGTATAATGAAAAATAATTTTGTAGACAAGAAACTATGAGATGTAAAAAAATATGATACCAAGATTAATGTGAGAACGAAGTCACGAGATCTACCGCAAGAACACTACCATTCTTCACTATTGTACCATTCCCATCACTTTGTTTCATCCTAAAGTCATATAGTAGTTCAACACAAGGGTTATCTAGGCACCTAACTTACATTATACAATAAAAGCACATGGTGGTCTCTCTAATATAGGTTAAACACTCAAGATCATCATCACACCTCAACAAATTTGATTCCCTTTGCTTATCCTGACATGTAAGATATTGTTTCATTATATGGTAAGTGTTTATTCCAAAGGGTTTCACTACATGGGTAACTACTAGGAGAATTCTAATATAGTTAGTTTACTACATGCCCACACTTTGATACCATCTTATAAGGAGTTGGACCCAAGTGGGTATCCACTCCTTACTTCTTATGATTAAATACATGAAAAAATCCCATCCAAACAACCAAAACATAATTTTTGCAAATATTACAAGGTGCATGTATATTTCACAAATAGCGTGGTAAAGGAAAAAGAGTATTGTAGCACTAGAATTTAAGTATATTGTTACAAATTTAAACATTGTTCATCAACCTTGGTCCATAAAGGACAAACAAAAGGGAAAGGAAACTTAGCTAGAGAAATTGATGCAACATGCACGTTGTCCATATAAGAACTTCTCAACAACTAAAATTGAGTAGTTTCCACTGAATCTATGATCCACACACTGCTTCTTCTCATCTCATGGGTGTGTTGGGAACAACATCCATAAGAATGAAATAAAAAGAAAATATGAATTTGCAAAACTGAGTTATTCAATATGGAAATATTAGGAATTAAGTTGGAAAAGGTAATAAATATATAGTTTTTTCAGTCAAGCGGGATTTAGATAATTTAGGTAAGTCTAAAGAAAGTTTATTCAAGAGAATATTTAGAAGAAGTGATGAGACACTTAATTTAGTAAGTAATATCATAAAAAAAGAGACCTTGCCAAGTAGTTGAGTACGAGTTAAGATCATCTTATGTATTAACATGTGACAAACTATAAAGGATGCATGTATTAAATACAAAATCTACCATAAATATGTGGTGAGTAGGAAAAATACACTTTCACTCTAAAATTAGAAGTGAGAACGAAAATAAATCTTTGGTCCATAATATGGGGTGAGTAGGAAAAGATACACATCTTCTCTTAGTAGGGCATGATACACATCTTCACTTTTAAATTTCTTTTTGGGAATAATCACCTTACAAAATTATAAGGTGTGGAGTATATCACACCTTCACAAAGCACACGTTGCAATTTATGCTAGTATGTCACCACATGATGCATAATCAAAGGTTGAGCAAGTTCAATTGAAATAAATGAAAATGATAACATCCATATTGTTTCAAGTTGAGGTCAAAGGACCCTTGAAAAATGATTCCACAAATTTTAGTAATAAAAAATAGAAAGTATCAAAATAACAACATTTCAAAATATTGTAAGACATAAACATAGGAAATTCATTTTTTGCAATATTTTCCTCATATAAGAAGGTTAGGGTTTTCGTCATTATAATGCCTAAAAGATAATAGGGTAGATGCACATACCTTGTTTTTCATCTTATAAATTTTACATTCAAAGCCTATGTCCACATCAATGTTAGGGTTTCAAAATACCTACTAATAATGATTTGAGAAATTATGATTAAAATCAAACTATTACCACAAACTCAAAAGATTGTCTTTTGCACTTATGCCAATTTGGTCCAGTATCCCATAAAAATCCACATATTACTTTTTCTAATTTGAGATCATGTTTCGTTATGATGTTTTGTCATTGTAATGATTATGTATGATTTTATTTAGTTCAATGTACTTAATGATATTTATAAAACAAAATCCAAAAGTTGACTTTTAAACCAATTAATTCAGGTCAAGAAGACCATATCAATAATTAAATCTTATCTTTGTGATTTCAAGTCATATGTTTCTAAAATTTGAGCCCTAAATAGTTAGTTGTGATTTTTACAAAGTGAAGTTATTTTACTGAATTTGTGAAAAAACTGTGGCACAATGACCAAGGAACCCCTATATCATGCTTTAAACTTATGTCACATGACATGTCAAGTCGGTCAACCTTTCACAAAAGAAACTCACATGTCTCTTAAGACAAAAGCACCATAAAATTACTTTAATGTGCAAGCATGTGAAAATGGTTGATTAAAACAACATGCACAATGTTGGAAAACCATGTCCTGGTTTCTTCTCTATCAAAATATAGGCACATCATCATCAATTAAAGATGGAAAACTCAATTAAACAAGAACAATGTCATGAATTCTGGGTTTGATATCAAGCATGACCTCCATGACCAGTCAAAGTCATAGACCCTTTGATAGGTTCAAGAGGTGCACATGAGAACTGAGACTACTCCATCCATGAATGAGGAACGACCAAAGAAACACAATTGAGAAATGGTGAGAATCAAATAATCAAAGCATTGTGAAAGAATTAATGGTGTAAAGGTTGTGGTGGAGAACAATATCCAACCTAAAAAGACCAAAAACCCCTTGGAACAATGACATGGAAACATAAGAAAAGAGCATCGAGTTTGGATATGGGATATCTTAAAACACTAAATAGCAATGAGTTTTGGCATATGAAAAAGGATATTTGAGGGAAGCTTATTGTGCATGGAATTTGGTGTGCATTATAGAGTAACTCATGCGATGAAGAGGTCAATGATGTAGTTGGTTTTGTGGTTGCATCACATGTGTTGTAGGATTTAATTGATAGAAAAGGAGGGTGGTGTTGTAGGAATGGTTACGTATGGGTGCAATTTGGAGTGAAGGGCTATGCGAGTCAAGGTGATTATGGTGGTCTCTACCCTAATTGGGATTTTACTCATTTAAGATTGAGAGAGAATAAGGGATAGATCTTCTCAAGGGTGGGAGAGAAATTTGAAGGTGAAGAAATTGTTGGAAAATATGAAATGCAGAGAGAGATAGAGAAAACTGGCTAGGAAATTTCCTTGCAGCCACACTGTAAATAAGATGGTGATTCAAGGAAGAAGATAACATGGAATCCATCATCATATTGGGATGGAAATCTAGTCATACACATAAGTGTGAATGAAAGTAAACATGTACATGCCAATTTAAATTAGCAAACCTATTTTGAATTGAATAATAATTGCCTCTTCAATGTCCTTTTTAATAATTCCTATTTTTCTTTCTTGTTATGTTGGATGGAGATCTAATTTCCAATTATCTTGATAATTTATATGTAAGCTAATTGAGGTGAGCAAGTTGATTTTAAAGTTTGTTTCCACATTGACATTTTCAAATATACAAAACCTTTGACTTATATGAGAAATAATCATTTGATATTATTATTTCTTCCTTTGATCCAATTATTACTAGTCTGAGAAAAATTCTAGAGAGAAAGTTCTTAAACAAAAATATATTATGATGGTAATTTAAGGAACTAACCCCTGTTTATAATATTGTACTAAATAATTACACTTATTATTTAGGGAAGACATGAGGCTATTTTATTCATCTCACCCTCTTCTTATGAGGCAATTTGCAAAAATATTACAAACATCAAGGTTAGAGCCAAAATCAAACTTGGTAGTACTACTGCCATTACAATTGTCTTCCTTAAGTTGGACTTTAACACAATCTGAAGGTCTGATATAATCAAATCTCCCAATATTATTGTTCAAGTTTGCAATCAATTTTGATTTTTTGATCTTGAGGTGTTATTTCTACTTAGTATCTCAAATACCATGTCAACAACAAACAACTCTGCATTAGTGGTTGAGTTTGTGTAGATTTCCTATTTGGTGTCTACCAATCCATCTCCCAAGATCATCACAGACAACTATTGCTACTGCAGCCTTGTTTTTATTCCATGTTACATCTGTGTTCACTTTGATATAACCATGGCATGATCTGTTCCACTTGTGCTCAACAGGTGCATTGGTTGCTCGATCATCAAGCTTCTAGGCTTGTTCTGAATACTCCATTTCCCCCTTGATATATAGTACTTGATGACCTATTGGCTTGATACATTCTTCAATCACATGACTTTTCATCGCATTCCATAGGTTCTAGCAAGCTATCATGAACCTATGTCAATCCTGTTTCTATGGTATTAGTTGGTTCTTCACCCAGTCCCCTATGATCAGCTAAAAGAAATCCATAGGTGCTCTGCCCAGGAATAATTTGCTCCATACTTCAGCTACAAACTCCAAATCATAAATTGCATGTAGACATGTTTCTTCATGTAGGTTGCATATATCACACAAGATATCGATGGTTAGGTTCCTCTGGACCCTTAGAGTATTAGTTAACAAAACAACATGGAGAAGTAGACACATGAAAAATTTGACCTTTGTAGATGCATTAGCATTCCAGATGCTATCTTAATCCCTCTCCACTTTCTTTGTAAGAGTTGATATGCTGAGCTAGTGGTGAAATGCACATGTGTCATGTCTTCCCACACCCTTACATCCTCATTTGCAGTACTACATGGAGGTTCCATGACAATTATATTACACATCATCTCATCAAATAGACAATCCTATCGGAATTCTACATCTCATTTTCCATCATCTTTAACCACACTGGCCACCCTCAGGTCTTTTAAGTCTTCATGGATGCTAGCATGATCCTCAAATATACACATTCATCTATCTAGAAATGGTTGTTACCTCCATTCATAGGATGGATATAGGAGCGATCTTGTATGAATGGTTTGCAATCCAAAGTTGCTCATTCAAGCCGAGGATTATTAGATGATTTCCCACCATTGTAGTTGGTATACTTGTTCTTTATGAACCCGCACCAGGTGGTATCCCTATTCCACACTATTTCCTAGGTATTCTTAGACAGATAGCTAGATTCCCATTCCCGCATACATCCTAGGCCTCATTCCTATTTTCTATTAGTGAATTTATCCCATGCAACAAGTGACATGGGATTTTCCTTATGGTTTCCACCCCACAAGAAGCATATGGTACCACCATCAATTCTATCGCACAAGTTAATGGGAAGAAGGGAGGTATGCATCATGTATGTTGGAATGGCCTCTAGGATAGGCCTATCCAGACAACACCTACCTGCCAAAGATATGCTTCTTGCATTCCATACATTGATCCTAGAGTTCACCTTCTCCATGACATCCAAGTTTTTCTTCTTTGTGAACTTTGTGTGTATTATGGGTACATAGAGATACCTCCCTAGGTCATTGTACTTGGCTCCTGGTACTGTGAGGAACGCTCGATGTATAAAACACTTGGGTTTTGGATACATCTATAGCTTGTTCTAATACATTTTCAAACAATCTAAAATAGTTTTTGATAATATGCACTTGCTTGCATCTTTCATAACAAAATATAATAAGATCATTATGAAACACTTGTGTGAAATGATGAAACTTGTCCTGCCCACTTTAACAGGTTTCCACTCTCCCTTCTCAAGTAATCCTTAAATTATTTGGCTTAATTGTTCAATACTCAAAACAAATACGTACATAGATAAAGTATCGCCTTGCCATAGACCTCACCTTGGATTGAACGATGTTGTGCTTTCATTATTCCACTGAAATAGAGCATTTACGTGATGTTATTGAATTCATAATGTAGTTCATGATGTTTCTTGGTAATTTGATCTTATGTATAGTATCATGTATAAACTTCAAGGAAAGTCTATCATATGATTTTGAAAGATCCACCTTGATGGCTATATGATGTGCACCTTTTCTTCTCTTCATGGAGTGCATCACTTCCTAAACAATGGCGATATTTCCCGTGATTCTTATTCCAAGAACGAATGCAATTTGGGCTTGTGACACCCATTCAGGTATGAGTTTCTTCAATCGTTCAACCACAACTTTGGAAACTAGTTATAGACAAAAATTGTTTAAAGATATCTGTCTGAGTTGATCATAGGTCTTCGACTTAGATGTCTTAAGGATAAGCACAATCGTTTAACTACATAGCTCTTTGTTGAGAGGTCCACCTCCTAGTGCGTGTTTGAAAGAATTCATCACTGACCCATTTATGTTGTCCCATTTTTTACAATAAAGAACCTATTGACCCCATCTGGCATCGAACCCTTATAGTGATTTATTGTTTTCAAAAGTCCTACATATGTCATTTTTGTTGGAACTAATTGGAAAACATAAACTGTGTTTTTACTACCCATTTTTTCAAAAAACATGGGATCATTTTTATATAGCTATCATACAAGAATAACTACTAAAGAATGTGGATATGGAGTCAGTTATTTTTTCAAGGAAAATCAACAGTAGTATCTCGGTTAGAAGTAGACAACCATTGTGGATTGACCAGCTGAGAAAACACGGTCTATACTTTCTTTTTGTAGTCAGTTTATTATCATAAAAACCGATGCTATATATCACCAACGAAAATAGAATTTCACACTCAAGTGAAAAACTATCACCAAATGGGGGACACCCAATGAAATTGGTGATTCATGCATAAGTACAGTTTCTCAGTGCCCATTCTCTTTGTTATTGCTTGTATCACTAATGACAGTTTGGTCAGACCTATACTATAATTGATGGTTTCAACATATGAACTTGACTCAATGGTAAAGATCTACTATTTATTCTTCCAATAAAGTGGAATGATGGATAATGTAATATTTTGGTCCTAAATATATGATTTATATGGTTTCCTTTATATGATCAACTTAAGGATCTTACTTGTTGACAACAGATGGCTTGTTTTAACTGAACAGTCGATTGTGAGTTTTACCCTACTTTCAATGTTAATCTAACTTATAGGGGTGTGAAAGCATTCCGTAATGACAAAGGGAAGGTAGATAAGAAAAAGAAATTAGTAACTTAGACAAGTGTTGATGTTTAGTCTTCTCATTCCAATTGCATAATATATGACCAACTCTACTTGATTACATTTATTAATGTAATTGTAACTACATGCCCCTATACAAGACAATGGTTGGATTTGTGCATATTACATGATGTTGTATATGTAGGTGATCATCAATCACGCGGAACAAATCAAATGTATTAAGAATGTAAGTTTGTAGTCTTGTGTCATATTTTAATAAAGTAGTATTATTACAAATAATCAAATCTAATTTCAAGTCGCATTCTCTTTATAATTTTCTGAGAAGACTGAACCCTATACATTGGAGTAGCCAAATAATCTACGTGAACAATGGGTAGCCAACTTCATCAAAAATCTGGATTTGAGCAAAAAAATTGAGGGCTGATTGATATTTTTTTGGTACTTCAAACTTTGATGTCATATTTTTATATGCATTTTGTTAGTGTGAATTGAATGTTGGCTTCATTGAAAATGTGGATTTGAACAAAAAATTGAGGGTTGATTGATATTATTTGGTACTTTGAACTTTGATGTCAGATTTTTTTATATGTATTTTATGAGTGTGAATTGAATGTCGATATGTAACATTATGAGTTAAATCTGAGATGGCAACTGATGTTGATATGTATTTTGGGAGTTGAATTGAATGTTGATATGTAACATTGTGACTTAAAATTTGAGATGGCAACTGATGTTGATATGTATTTTGTGAGTGTGAACTGAATGTTAAGTGCACATGTATGTGTGAATTTGAATGTGATATATGAGGAAAAGAATGATGTTTTTTCATGCATATATGTATGAATTTGATATGGAAACAATTGAGCTGTGAGTTCATGGATTTGTGTGCAATTTGAATTGGAAAAAATGATACAATGTGGCTTGTATAATTTTATCTTTTTCTGACAGGTGTGTCGGCCTGCTTTTTTTAGAACTTTGAGTTCTGATGAATAAGGCTCCGGGATGGCTACATGCCAGACAGTAGGTCTGGATGCCTGTTATATGAAAAAAATATACATTTATTGTCAGTTATTGGGGAATAACTGACTACATACACATTCTATGTTAGTTATATACAAACAATCGATGACATACACCCCAAATTTCACTATTCATTCACTGATAAAACCGACATCAGGTAATTTAGCCTCAGTTATTTGTCATCATACTACCGATGAGGAAAAATTAACGACGTTGATTTTTTCTTAAAAATTGACAAGAAAGTTCAAAACAGAGCATAATACATCACCCTCTGTGAGTTACGTCTTCAGTTGTTCCCTAACAAAGAACCGCCGACATAAACATTGCTTCATCGATTTTCTTAACCGACGAAAAATATTTGAGTTTTACCATCACCCATTTGGTCATTGGTTCGTAACTGACGTGGAATGGAAAAAATAACTGATGTTGTATCCTCTTTCTATAGTAGTGAAGCAACAAATCTTCTGATTGCTTAATTCAATCTATCCACGATAAAGATTGTATTAGAAAACTATTGATACCTATGATCAACACTCTAGCTTCTTGTATACTCTAGAAAATATGGATAGCTAAAAAAATTAATTACGACCTATAACAAAAAACTTTGAGAGGCATACAATATTTCAAGTATATATAATGACCTCAATTCTTAGAGAACAACTTTCTACAGTGGTGCCTCATCGATTATCAAGGTTAAGACTGTCCCTAGAGTGTTCTATGTATTTAATGATGATGAAACTTTCTTTCCTACATGAATGGTCAAATTTGAAGTGAATTGTGATGATGTGGTAGCGTCCTTGGTCGGTTTTTTTAATCTTAATCTCATTTATTTGTTCCTTATCTCAGTGGGTTGTCTAAGGGGATCACACCCCCATTTTAGACATATCTCTATTCTTGATGGGCCTTCTTTGGCTATTGAACTACCTAATCATATGCTATGAGGGTTTGTAGTTGTTGTGAGGTGTTTTATTGTAAAGATCTCACCCCTACTTCCTGTGTTACTTTCTCTTCTCAAACTTCCACAATTATGCATGGACATTTTTTGGTGTTATCTATACTACTATAAAAAGAGCAAGTTCGTGAAGTGCACTCTCCTTGACTCTCTCTCTTCTCTCCTTTTTTGTAGGAATTTTCTTTCTTTCTTCCTCCACAAAAAATACACTTCCCACCTCACAAAACAACCGCTCGCCACCCTCTCTCTTTACCACTCCACTCCACTCCCTCCCTCTATTTGCGCCCACACCTCCATTGTATCAGTTCCTCAACTTTCTCTCTCCCACCTTAATAACTATTATTGATCAAACACCAATAATAGACATTTTTTTGACTATTCTAATACAATAAACCAACGTCCTCCCTAACAAACTGCATCAATCACTTTTCTAAATATTTTCTCGCACCAATTTTTAATTGAGCCTTCAATTAATACACATTAATAGACATTATTTGATATGTGTTTTTCGTAGTAATTTATTATTGATCAGACAATAATATAAATTAAGTTAATTTTGCAAAATCTTATGATGATGTAAAGAAAATGTATCTAATTTAATATTTCAGGTGCATGGGCACGTGTGTCTTTACTAGTATTTTCTTAATGCATGACAGGTTTGTCAAAATTATCTATCTATCATTCCCTCATACAATAGAGGTAGTAGCACTTCTGGTGGTAGCACAAAAGATGGTGGCATCATATAATGATATCAAAGATATAAGGTGGCTTTGTTGATGTTGATCTAGGCTGTGTAGAATCTACTCCCATGGATATCTGAAATGGGTGTTGTTTCTAATGGAAAAGTTGGCAAGATGGTGGGACATCCTTATCAAGTATTCATGTTCAATCAAAGCATCCACTGCACCTGCTAGACTGGCAATGTGGAAGACTACAAGCATCTTTAGTGTGGATTTTGAACTAATGAACCTTATAGACAAGGAAGAAGGGATGTAAATAGGTCCGTAGGATATTATAAGATAAGGTGTACTCTTATCATTATTCACATCAAAGTTGCAGGTGACGGGTAGAATAAATACTCTTTTCTAAATTTTGTTACCCTATCCTTTCCCACCCCTTGTACCCATATGATAAATGGGAAATGTGATGTGTGAAATGGGTAAAACAACATGAACATAATGATATTTTGAACAACAATTTCATATGATATTATGTGAAACATGTAATATACTGACTGAAGGGAAAATGTTGCTAACCCACTAGATTAGTACTTGTGTAATAAAAACTTGATAGACATGTTTAGATCACTAAGAATGAGATTTCTAGGTTATTGGGTCTAAGTGCAAGTGGGATCTTGTTGGTATGAATATCCAGAGAGCCAATCAGATGATGATTGTGATGGCATATAAAGTAAACATTTTGATTAATAATAAAGGCAAACTTCCAATTTTTTCTATTTCAATCAGTTATGAGATAATGATGAAACATACTAAGTGTCTAAAGAATGACATTACTCAATGATGTATGTCTTCGGGTTGATGACTTAAACAATGAGATTGCATTTTTTTCTCAATTTATATGTGTCATCCTTGCACAGGGGCCATGCTAATCTTCCCTGTATCATTCCAGTTTTATCAAATGTCTCCAAAGAGGCAACAATGAGATCATATGAATGTTAAGATTATGTACATTCTTGCTATTTCCCTAGTCAAATGTTACTATGGAAGGCTGATAGACTACTATAACACATAAGACCAGAGTGTGTGATGATGATAGAATCTCATCAGTCATGATATATGTGATACCAAACCAACCACATAGATACTTGTTGGAGAACAATCCATAAATAGAAACACCTAGAGAGTGACACATGGAAACCATATTTGGTGGTCATAGTCATCTCTCATAGTGAGGGTGGTAATTGTGGTTCTTAAACCCGCAATTACTACACTCATCAGATGTAATTCAATGTATTTTGACATCATCCACCATTGCTTTTAGTAAGGGTTTCCATAAAGGTGATGATCGGATGCACTGTGACACATGAGGATGACGATTAGTGATGTAGATGGAATTTGTCCCTCCTATTGGAATTTGATATCCAGGAAACTTGATAAGTGGGACTGAAAAAATCATGTGCATGCCCGTGTGAATCAATATATGACATTGAGGTCACATATATCTCAAACAATCTACTCTGGTTTAAGGAACATTGATTAAACATTGAGAGGATGATGATTCCATGCCTCGAGTTCATTCTGGATATTAGTACCAAAGGAATTATACAATCACTCTAACACCAATCACATTGTAGGATAAAGTTTTTCTTCAACTTCCCATTTCTTATGATGTCATAAATCAATTATGGACATTCATTACCAACATAACTTGAATCTATAGGGTCACACACATATGATACACTTGAAATAAGAGTTCATTCATGAATATGGTTTAAACTTGATTATTAAAGAGTTAGGTATTCAATTTAAACAACATTGGTTGAGAATTGACTGACTAGATAGTGAACTGACCGATTCAAGTGCCGAACCAATCGTTTCAGTGTGTGAGGTCAATTGGACTGACTTTGGAAATTATAGACCATGAATTGATCGACTCAGGATGTGAAGCGATCGACTCAGGTGCATGAACCGATTGCTCAGGTTGTAAACCAAGCGGTTGGTGGGTCAGTTCAACCGATTCAAGGATTTGTACTGACTTCCTATCGAGCATTAAATTAGATTATAATTTCCAATACAATTGTGATTGAGAAACATGATGAAACAATCAGTTTGATGAGTGAACCGATCGACTCACATGGCATTTGATCGATTCACCCACGAACCAATCATTTTGCAACACAAAAGTTGAGAAAATTTGTGAATTTTGAGGCCTTTCCATTCCCACTAGGACTGGGAACCCTGACCCTAACCCTCCTATAAATAGAGGGGTACTGGGGGCTTCTCAGGCACAACTCAATTGCCTCAGACAATTGTTTGTATTCTCTGGTTGTGATAACCGAGATAACCCAAGAAAGTCCTACCCAATAAAGGGAGGGATAGAAAGGGAGAATAATTATGGGAGAGAAAGTTAGTGTAGCAAACCAATGGAGAGGGACAACTTCTTCTTATTAGTTCCACTAGAAGGACAAGAGTTCATGGTTGTCTGTGTGGACTACCATAGAGGCATGGGGCTTTTCCCTCTAGAAGGACAATGTTAGGCTACTATCCATGGTGGAGACCAAGAGATGCTGCTAACATCATCCGAGTGCAACTTGAAGAAAGTTGGACAACCAAAATGAGGGAATCATCGTTGGACTTGCTTCAGGATGAGGTATGACCTTGTTAAACCATCCTTCCTATTACATAGATGTTGACGAGATGTGTTGGCTTCTGGGAAATATGATATAATTTTTTTTGTTTATGTTGTCTACTCTGTTGCCATATTTCCCTATAGTGAAACCAATTATCCTAGAAAATCTTTAAATTTGATTTTCAACAGTCTTTTAAACTACATTGTTAAACTTAGTTCTTAGTTTTAGACAACCAACTGAACCTATTTCATTGAACTTGATGATTTTGTTTTTATTCATAATATTCTCTAGAAGAAAATTTCCACCATTTGACACTCCTGTCTCAAAAAATCCAATATTTGTGCGACACATGCACTTGCATTTTATACACACATAAAGTTGGTGTCAAGTTTTGACATCATTCTGGGAAATTGATAAATGTTGTGTTATGCGTGTTAGAACTGGCGACTCTAGGCCATATTTTCTTTTCCTCATCATTATTGCTTATTGTTTTTTGCATCTCACTTTGCAATATGTCTTTCTCATTCTACGAGTTCCCTTCTAGTATTAGTTTATGGTGCATACTTGCTCCAATAAATATAGTGAGTCTACATCACTTGAAATAATTTGGAAGTACTTTTATAGAGAGCAAGGAAATTTGCAAAAGACTCATTACATATTTTGACTTCACCACTGAAAAAATAGTAGATCAAGAGGGACCATACCTTGAACTAGAAGAACTAGACATGTCTGATAATGGGGGTGATGAACTTGATGATGGAGGAGAATAGGAGCAATAGAAAACTATATTAGAAATGATAAAGACATCCTATATGACTGAATAGTTAGGCGCAATCAAATGACAAGTTGTGAATGTGCTCAATTACTTGATTTATCCAAGTCTTGTGGCTTTGGTCAAGTTAAGAGACTTCCATGGGAACTCACATGAAGATCCTATTCAACACATAAATATCTTTGTGGATATCTTGATTCATGAAAAACTTTTACGGTGTTGGTCAAAGTCATATATCTAAAGTTGTCTCCCTTCTCATTGTAAGATAGGGCTAAGAGGTGGTTTCACAATTTGGATCAACATCTATTGAGACATGGGATTAGATGATATACATGTTCTTTAAGAGATATTTTCCACTGTAAAAGACAACTAAGTTGGAAAATACATCACTACACATACCAACCTGATGAACCGTATTCAGAGGTATTAGGGCTATAATAGTTTAACTAGGTTGAAATCTACATGATAATGTATAGTAGTTATTTGTCTTTTTATTTTATATGTCACATAACACACTAAAGTATTGTATTTTTTCACCATTTTCATAGCAACTTGGAAATCATATTTTATTGAACACATTTTGCATGGGCACCCACATATCCACCTGCAACCCACTGGGTTGAGTTTGAGATTCTCTTCGCTCCACTAGTTTAGTAATACATCTTTTTGACTCACATCCTGAGACCCAAACCACATGAGCCGAACCCATCCACCTATTTTTCAAGTTCAATCAGAGCACTACTAGGAAATGATCAAGAAGTCTCTTCACTATGGAATAGAATTTTTTCCAAACTGAAATGTTTCATTATGGTGTACATAAGGGTGAGATGACTACACTTGACAATGTAGGTGCATGTTTTTTTTTCAAAAAAATACAGTCAAGAAATGCCACAATATTTTAAAGAAAATGTCCTAGAATTGGTGTTGGAGAAATGATGGTGGGAATATAGGGACATTCAATAGTGCTATGGAAGACCAATGTGTGAATCAAGTCACATATGAGTCAACTAAAAAAATGAATAATAATGAACTCGAACCCATGGGGAGTGAAGAGGAAGAGTGAATGTACACAATACTACCAAAAATAGTATAATTGATCAATATCACACAACAATGCAAAGTTCTCTTGGAAGGATCCTAACAATTTCCAGCATGACCCATATCAGGTACAATAGTCTACACAACCACTACCCTAACAAAATCAACATGATATAGGTCCAAGATGTTTGTATAGACTAGAAGACTTGTTTGGGAAATTTATGAAATTTGTTCTACTTTGATCAATCTAGAAGGAGGTTATAGAATCAAGGCTTATAGAGTATAAGTTTGAAGACATATATTTCACACTTAGCCATTAACATTGTAGATGTAAAGGAGCCAATACAATATGGTTTTCTAAGGAACATAGATGTTTCCCACAATCATCAGTAGACATAATCTATTTCAATATATAGTGAGAAAGCTTATGCAATTGAGGAGACCCTGGATCCATCTATCTTGCAACTCATGCAAGTTCATGTGACATAGATTTTGTTTCCCAATAGCTTAATGGGAGAACGAAGATAAACATGTGAGGTGGTGAATCATGTGAATATGAGTATCCATGCATAAGAGGAGAAATAGAAACAACAAATCAACCAATCTACACCAAAGAAGGAAAATTAACAAGTAAGTCCAACCATGCTAGAGCTAACACCAGATGAGATCTCCCTTCAAATAAGCACAAAATATTCTATTGTAGTGGAGGATGATTCTACAACAAGCTTAGTGGAAAAATCCTTTAAGGAGACATATATTATTCCACATTGGCACAAAAACACTCTACCTATAGCCAAAAATGCACTACAAGCTCCTTTTTTGAATAGTCTAAAGTCAGGAAAGAAGGATAAGTTCAAGACATTCTTGGACATCTATAGGAAGCTTCACATCAACTTACCTATTATGGAGGAGATCCAATAGATCCAATCTTATGGGAGTTTCTTTAAGGATATCAACAAGAAGAGGCATATCGAATATTTTGATTTTGTTATCGTAGATGAGGTTGTGAGTGCTTCGATAAGGATGCCACCAAAGAATAAGATCCATGATGTTTCTATATTCCGTGTTCTATTGGAAAGGATTTTCAGTAGGACAAGTGTTAATCTGATGCCACTTGCCACTTTTCAGAAGTTGGGATTGAAGGAACCTATAGAGACTTGCATGGCTATACATCTAACATAGAAATCTATTTTGTGCCTTGTGAGAATATGTGAAAATGTGTTTCTTAAAGTTGACAAATTTATCTATCTAGTCAACTTCTTAGTTATGTAAATGCATGAGGTGAAGGGATTGAGATCTTATAGGGAGACCCTTCCAAACCATAGAGGATGTCAACATTGCTATGAGAAGAGGATACCTAATGTAGGGTATTGATAATGGAAGGGAGGGATTTAGATTTGCTGAAGATTCTTCATCACCCACATGTGACAACCCAAGCTAAAGGTGAACATTGCATTGATCTTAGGACATAAAATATAGGTCCTTTGTGGGAGGCAACTCATCAATTAGGATAATTAAATTAAAGAAATTCTTCTGATAAATTTTTGTTAAGTAGTTAGATGTTATTGTTAATAATATTTTATGTTAGTTTATAAATACATGGCATTATGGTTTTTATAGTGAGGTTTTACCTCAGGAAGTAAATGTACAACCCCCTCATGAAGGGACCCAAGTTCAAAATACAGGTTGTGTGCCTTAGAAATAAATCATCCTGTCATACATGAAGGCCCACTATGTGATTTAAATGCCCCCTTAGGTTTGTAGGTACTCAAGGAGGGGTAGGGTTTACACTATCAGGGTGGGGTCAATGAAGTGTCTCTTCCTCATGGTTGACTCCCATGTCATTAAAAAAAATTATGGTTTTGATGCAACTAAATAAGGAGTTGTGATGTATGGTTTAAGAGTGAAAAAAGTTCATAAAGTTGATATCATGGACCCATAGTCGATGGCACCAAATGAACCTTTTATTTATTAGAGGGAATGAATTTCACTAACTCAGTATTATGAACCCCATGGTTGGTACCAACGACATACTTCTTATCAATCTACATGAACATATGACAACAAAATTAGTAGTATCGACTACCCAATAAGTAGAACCAAGTACTTTCAATAGATTTACTAAGATCTTCATCAATACATCTCAATGGAACTCACTTACACTTGGTGGCAAAATTTTTTATTGTTGTTGTTACAAGAAAATCACATGGTTAACTTGGTGGTACTAAGCCCAAGGTCAGTATCATGGAGTCAGACGGATAAAATAAAAAGTATGTGCCTATATTTGATTGGGTACTAGAGACACCCATTTTGGTAGCACCAACACCCCTATTCGTAAAACCAAAACCGACACACACAAAGAGGTATTTATTCATGTAAATTTATCATGATTTCATTTGCAATTTTATCTATTTTTTCATGATACTTGTAAAAGAATGTGTTCTCATTCGTATTGCCTAAAACTAGCATGCAACACTTTTTTACTTGAAGTTAAGATATTTACATGCTTTTTACAAATTGTAGATTTATATCTAAATTTAATAGAAGTCTTATGCATTTTAGGAATTTGAATATATTCGACTTTTACGTTTCACCCAGATGCCACTTGGTACCATCAACATGCACCAAGATTGGGAAAGTCTCAAAGAGACTCTATAATACCAAGACCATTCTCGGTGCCATTAAGATGGTTCCCCAAAGATTTCAATACTTTATCAGAGCCCATAGACACTCTTGTCAATGTACCCAAATTCTCCAAACCAAATAATAATTAAAGAAAGAGGTGTCACTGACGTAAAAATATGGATGATCAAGATTTCAAACCTAATATCAATGATCCAGATCTTTCCTTTTTGAACTTGGTATTCTATAAAACCCAAGGCATTCCAGACATCAAGAAGACATAAGAGTGGGGTAGATAGCTAGCCTATAGACCATATGGAGGAGAGAGAGGAAAAGATGGAACATGGAGGTAAGAGCATCCTGAAACCTGCAAGGAGAGATTTAGAGGCCCAAATACAGTCGGTGCTAGTCTTCGGAAGGGATATTCATCATTCATTGTTTTATGGTTACATGTAGTTATTATCATGTTTTTATTCTCGTATAAAATGTATTATGCTACCATATTCAATATGGGGGATAATACCTCTTCTCCAGTACGTGAAAGTAGCCCAATGTTAATTTTTACTCAATAACATTTATTGGGAAATAAATGTTGTAGCATTATAATTTTGATGATGGTATGCTTCATTCTTCCATGTTCATGAATGATCACCCTATTCACACTTTAAGTGTTTCTTCCATGGTAAAATGGGCTTAAACATTACAATAATTATCACTAAAACTATTAATAGTGCACTGTGATAACGAGCTAACAATTGTGAGGTTAAGTATCCATAGACAGATTGTTTTATTAAACCTTTACATTTTCACTATGAAAGTAGGTTTTTGACTAGATTAAAATAGCATGTTACAACCATCTAGCAACACAACTACACCGCGATCCTCAGGCCAATTCTATGAGCGGTCTGTTAATTGTCTTTTTCATTTTTTTCAATCAATACCAATCAACCCAGTTCTTTCCTTTGGCCTATCTGATTTGACTTAGTTACTAGTAGTCTCTAGCATCACAATATTTTGAGTTCGACACCAAAAATCAAAATCTAGTACTACAACACATACACTTGCATTATAAATGCACAATAAAAGCATGTCACATTTCTGATGTCATTGTTAGGGAATTGGTAACACTAGCACTATGAGTTCTAAGACTGGCCATTGTAGCTATTTTTCCCCAAATCTTATTACCTTATGTTACTCATGTCTCATACTTTTATTTCAGGCACTATTTTATGGTCAATACTCATTCCATATAATATGGAGATCCGAAATTTCTACCACCACTATCAATGCGATAAGTCCATTCATGAATCAGGAGGAACTGATAATTAATCTAGAAGACCCGTAGGTCAAAGAATAAGAACCAAAAATTTCTAATCATGATGATGATGATAATCATGCAAGGCAAGAAGAGGAGCATACCATCTGGAGAGAATTGATGTTTCCTCTTCTAGCACATAATTGGATCCAATTAAGATAAATTCTCTGAAAGTGGGAAACTACAAGATTTATCCAAGATTGGTGTCTTTGGCGAAGTCTCAAGCATTCCTTGGGAACGCTAATTAACACCCAATGCAACACATCAACATCTTTGTGGAAAGTTGTGACACTTTCATGACTGACAAGGTGCCTCAAACTATTTTTTGTTTCAAATTGTTTTAGTTCTTTCTTATGGATACAACAAGGACATGGTCCCAAGGTTTAGAGCCAAATTCTTTGTGAGAATGGGTTCAGGTGATTGATACTTTCTTTGAATGCTTCTTTCCTTTCCTCCCCAAAAGATGAATCAACTTGTAGGGAAGATTCATAACTTCTCACTTCAACCTAATGAATCTTTTTCCGTGGATGGGAATGCTACCATCACATGCTTGGAAAGGTCCCACACATTGGTATTGATCTCTTTGACCAAGGCAAAAGCTTTTACTATGGTATACACAAAGGGGAGAGGACCACACTTCATAGTGCATGGGCATGTTTATTCTTGAACAATAGGGCCAAGAAATGTTAGGAAATACTTAAGAATATGTCCTTGGATTGATCTTTGGGTGAAGAGAATGAGAACCCAGGTTCAATAAAAAATGTCATGGAGGCCCAAAAGTAAAAGATATAAAATCATAGGTGAGCCACCTTAATAGAAGATTAGGAGCAATGAATTTTAGTCAATATGAGGATGATAAGGAGAAGTGCATGTATATGCAACATGCCAAATATAGGAGGAATGATTAATATCCATGGAAAATAAATCCAAACTTTTCTTGGAAAGATCATAACAATTTTGAAGATGATCCATCTCAAGTGCATATACCTCCACGCAAACAACAACACAATTCTAAAAAAAATCCATAAGCAAGAGGTATAAGAAATTGATAGATTAGATGACATGTATGGGAAGTTCATAATTACAAAAGAGACATATCATGTTCAAACAAGAAGGAGAAAAAAATTAGCGATCTCAAATAAGAATTGTAGAGATACACATTTCACATTTAGCTACTGATATTGCATATATAAAAAAGCTAGAAAAACAATTTTCCATATACTACCATTCCATATAATCACTGAATATATATATATATATATATATAATGATAAGGAGAAACAACATGCTTAAAAAATTTTCTTAGTCAAAATGAGAACTCCATGTATGATGAAATAATCACCCCAGATTCCTTTACAAAGGGCAAATATTTCAGTTCAAGCTTAGGGAAGGATACCCCATGAAGCTATATATACCTCAACACAAGCAAATCCCCACACAAATTATTTTCCTAGTTATTATGAAGTCATAAGAGTATAAGAAATTCATAAAAATCTCGACACTTACAACAAAGACAAATTAAAGATTCTAACATCATAAAAATCAATGAGGCAATAAATGAAATGATTCAAGGAAGAATTCTTCCAAAGAGACAAGATTTAGGATGATTTAATATCCCATGTGATATTGGTCACAACAAGTTTGAATAAGCAACGTGTGACTCTAGGAAAAACATACTTATCATGCATCTCTCCATTTTCAAAAATCTAAAATTGAAGAACATGAGTAGGACTTGCATGATAATACAATTGGTAGATGACTCCATTGTAAGGCCTATATGGACTTGTGAAGATGTTCTGGTGAAAAGTGGAAAAATTTAATTATCTAGTGAACTTTGTAATTAATGACATAAAAGCAACAACAAGGATTCAAGTTATCGTAGGGAAGGCCATTATAAGCTACCACTGGACGTTATTCTTGCAATGTAAAGAGGATACCTAATGCTGGGAATGGATAATGTAAGGTTGGAGTTGAGATTACTAAATCATTATTCATCGCCCATTTGAGACAACCCTGATTAGAGGTATGGCATGGAGCCTAGTATGTAAAATAGGGTGCTATGTAGGAGGAAATCCACTATTTAGGTTATTATGTTATTTTTTTTAAATATTTTGTTATCATATTTTTAGATCATGTTTTAGATTAGTATAACTATATATTTATGTTATTGTAGTTTTTATACAAGGATACATGTGACTATGATGAGTGCTCTCAATGTGCATAGAATAAAAAGGAACAATCTTGGTCGCACTAAAATTACTGTCGGTGGCACCGAGATGCCTCAGATGTTGGCCAAGAAATCCATAGTGAAATATTAGTGGCACCAAAACACTATTTGGTACCATTAAGAGTAATTTTTTGTTGAAATTCAAATAAATATAAAGGTTCTAGAGTAAAATTTTAGTGGCACCAACCTACAATTAGTAACACTTGATCCCAACAGAAGGATGACTCTATTCCTATCATACAACAACCATGGACCTATACATCAAGAGACCTTAAATGCTAGTTCGCCTCACCCAACACACGTTGGTACCGCCAACACACATCAATACCACTGACTTAGGTGATCTGTGGTTTGGTTCCATACTCAATTGAGAAGCCTCAATATCAATAGTAAAATCTGAGAGCAGACATATGGTTCTTGTGCCGACATCACTGTTTGGTGACATTGACATGTTGTTTCCCCTCTACAAAAGGAGGGGCGATTCTTTGTTAATATTCACATCAAAGCAACTCGTTCTCAAGAAGTACTCTACAAGAAACTTTGAGAAAGCATCCTCAATGATTTAGCAACAAAACTACACCAAGATCCTTTTTATATCTCTACCTACTCTCATGGAAATCAAGTGCTCTCATCTAGAAGGCCATGGTTACTCATCAACTCACCCCAAACCGTCCTATATCATCCATGACTACAAAGAGCAAAAAAAACATTATGCCAAGTTGTAATAGTAAAAGTTTGAGCCTACAAGGTACAATGACTGGGCCTCTATCGAGGGGATTAGCTTCATTTGCAATATGCAAAAGGTTAGTGTCAAGAAATGAATGACAACCGATCACACCTTATTTGGTTGTTGGACTACCTATTTGGAAATCACCCTCAAGTTTATCCCTTCCATTGAGGCGTGTTTCCACAAGAACCATGCCAAAATATTCGAATGGAAGGATGGTTGGGTCAAGTTTTACCTTTACAAAAACTCCTACCATCTCAATGTGGCCGATATGAATACTATCTATGGATGGGAAAATCAAGGATAGAAGTGGGACCCAAATGAATTCAACCATTTCAATGCATGGCACAAGATGATAACCCATCCTGCTAGTACCAAACTGAAATAAAATCTCTCCACTATAATCGACATTGAGTTCCCTATAGCGTGCCTTCTCCATTGCCTCATGACTAACACCTTGTTCGTCAAATATACTCTAGGGAAAGACAAGGTTTGATCTGTAGATCTCTATGTGCTTCGTTCCTTCCTTACTCTAAGGAGAGAGAATGTAAACACATATTTGTTTTTCTTGTTCCATGCCTACTAGGCTACCAAGAGGGAGAGGTTGAAGCCTTCCATTCACTTTGGAGGATTTCTCACACCTCTTGCACATCATATCTTCCTGGACCTTTGTCATCTCCAACCCCTCAAGACAAAAGGAGATTTTAAATTCAAGCATTTCATAAAATCTCTCTTGAACAAGCATGGATGGAGATTCTACTACATATCCATGATGGGGAAGGGGATACTCCTTGACAAAAATATTCAACCTCAGGATGTCGATCACCTTCACTAGCCTTATAATAATAACAAGCCATATGAAGAAGATGCTACAGAAGAAGAGGGTGCTGAGGATGAAGAGGCCATGGAAGAAGAAGATACATAGTGAGGACAAGAAGGAAAACACATCATATTCCTCGTTACTGTGGTGAATATCTTTCAACATCTCATCGCTATTAAAGGTTACTCCCTATTATTTTTAGGGCACATAAAAAAATGATCAATTCTATTCAAGAGGGACTACTGCAACAACATGCTTCTATGGTTCAATTCTTTAGCTATCAAGAGTGAATCTTCCAAAAGAAAAAGCATATTTTCAGTTATTAGCAGGCCATGTTAAACTAATGAGCTCTTGCTTCTCTACAATTAGGAGCACATATTCACATGCTTGGAGAGAGTGGAACAATTCTCTCAACTGCTCTTGATTCACTGTTGGAGCCAAGGGAATTATAGAATTTACCAAAAACCACCACCATATCATGCATACCAAGAAAACATCACTGGCACATTCCATCCACCAGATCTAAACCTTCAACCATCAAACTTCTTCTTGCCTAATGCCTGAGCTCAAGTATCTCTGTTCCACATTTGAATTTGTTTCTTGACATTAAAAACATTGTCAAGTTCAAGCTTAGGGGAGGGTAGGGAACGAGATCATCACCCTTAGTCTTGCATATTTTAGTTATTTTTAGTCATTAATTTATATGTTTAATTATTTGTTTCATTTTTACTCCACATGTTTCTAGTGTAATTCTTGATGTAAAAATGTGAAAATTTTATTGAAGTTTAGTCTTGGTTTTGACATTGCATCAAATTTAAAATTGTTATATAAAATTTGTACTCTTGATAACTTTATTATGTTATGGAGTTCTTAACTGGAGGAATTATTTGGTTTAGACAGCTTGAAAATGTACTTCGTGAATGAAAACATTAACTCCACCCTAAGGCTTGTGATATGATGATAATATTTGAGTCCAAACCAACCAAGTCCTAACATGAAATTTCATGTGAATTTTAGAAATAGACTCTATGGTTAACTTGTTACACAACTAATATGAGAGGGGCATATAATGATTAAGGAAGAATTATCTCTTAGATATGTGATCTCATCCACCTTCATTCATCTCCATTTCACCACTTCAGGATGAGAAAGTTCAATACACATTATTTTCTTATTGTTGCATTTCATAGCATGGTAAGAAGTATATAGTTCGTTCATTTATTTCTCATTTAAAAAAATTGCACATAATTTTGTTTGAGCATCTTATTTTTGCATAACAAATATTCATATAGATTGCATATTATATTGAATTTTTGCTAAGGTGTTGTCATTTATATTTTTGTCTCCATCAAGAAAAAGAGAAAATATATATAATTACTCCTCCAATTTAAAAGGCCAATCATGAAATTAGTTATCTTCCTAAAATAAAAGGTAGAAAAAAGGAAAAAATGTATTTGAAAACAAATAATATGTAGAAAAGGAGAAAAAGGGTAAATGATTTATAAATTCAATATCATATCTCACTTTGCAACAAAAAAGGAGATTTTAGAACTATTTATCTATAAACACCTTTTCACCTATACTCATCATTAAATGAGACATCCATTGCATGTGTCATACTAACAAGAATAACAATAGGCACTATAATACATATATTTGCTTTATATTTGTCATCTATCCATATCATGTTTTATTTATTGCATATGATTCAATTTATTCTTGTGAGCCCTAATTTCAAGTCACCCATTCATTTCACCTACTACTCTACAAGTTAGGGCACTTACACGATACTAACATTCATCCATGTTCATGTCGAGGAACTATTCCCATATATATTACATTTTCAGATCATAATAATCTGTATAGGGAGATCACACTATGCACCATGTGAGCTACTGGAGATGAAGTTTTCCCGCTTCAAGTTACTTGTGTTTTCATTGACCTTTTTATTGACATTTGTCATAAACATGATTGATCTCTATAGAGTAGTTACTTATTTTGTGGTTGATGAGGGCCAATTTGAGACTGATTAGTGGGGGGCAGTTAGGAAATTTGAGTTTATTGATATTTTCTTCCTGTGATTTTTTTCCCAAAGAAATCCAAGAGTGGTGTTACTCGATGACAAGAAGATTCAAGCTTAAGGGATTTTTATACATGTAAATTTGTTTTCATTTTATAGGATATTTTATGTGGCTTTCATTGTACTTATTCTTAAAATACATATCTTCTCTCATATTGTGTAATAATAGAACTTGACACTCTTTTGCATCAATTTAAAATATTTATATGCTTTTTTCATGAAATCATCATTCTATATCTCAATTTAATAAATCTCTTGTGATATTGAGGCATTTTGAATATATGCAACTACAACATGTTGGTGCCACTGACATGCCAGTCAGTACCACCTACAAGCCCTAATATTGTGGAAGTCTCAAAGAGACTCGATCGTACCAAGACCATTCTCGATGCGACTGAGACGCAACCCCGAAGATCTTTGTACTTTATCCCACTGACACTCTTGTTGATGGTATCGACATTCTTCCAATCAAATAATGTTTCAAACAAGTTGGTTCCATCAAAGTAAAAATATGGATAATCAAAATTTTAAAACCTAATATCAATGATCTAGATCTTTACTTGGGCACTTGGGGTTCCATAAAACCCAAATCATGCAAACTGCAAATAAGATATTAGAGAAAGGTAGATAGAAAACCCTATACCAGAAGGAGGAAAGAGGAAAAGGTGAGAACACATATAAAATATCACATTGGCACCTTTGAGGAGTGATTTGGAGGCCCAAACATCATTAGTTCATGCTCATATTTGGAGGGAATCTTTGTTATTCATTGTTCCCCAATTCCATGTTATTGTTGTTCATGTTTTACTTCTCCTCCATAATCAATTGTGACATAATTCTTGATATACATTGCTAGTTCCTCTTCTCTAGGACTTGGGAGTATCATAATGTTAATTTTCATTTGGAAATATTTATCTACAAATAAATTACATTGGTTTAGAATTTTAGTGATAATATGATGCATTGTTGCAAGTTCATAATTGACCACCCTATTCATGTTTTGCATGTTTCCTCACTATGAATGTGGGTTTAAATATTAGAAGAATTACCATTAACACGATAAATAACACATTGAAAAAGTTGTCTAATAATTGTGAGATTAAGTATCCAATGAGAAATCATTAATCGTTTAATCTTTTAGTTCTTCACTACAAAATGGGTTTTTGACTATATGAAATAGTGTGTACACTATAAAAGCAGGTAACACTATCTATAGATCCCTAATTCATTTAAGAAATAATTGTCTATTTTTGGATATATTGAAATCATAGATTGCACTATGCTGAAACTGATTATCCTAGAGAATCCATCCCTCTAATATCAAAACTAATTTCTTAAACACTTTGTTAATTTTATTTATTGTATTTTGCAATCAATATCAATAAAATCAATTATTTTTTTGGGTGTACATTATTTGATCTTAATTAGTAATAATCCTCAAAATATGGTATTACTTCGACAAATACGCTTGTCTTTTATGTGCACCGTAAAAGCGTGTCAGGATTTAACAACAAGAGTAGTTTGGACAATAGCTATTAAGATCAAATACAGTACCACCAACTTCATCTTAGTGGCACTAAGATAGGATGATTGATCAATGCGCAAATTCTAAAGTGAATTTTAATAAGATGTTATTTCATGCTAATATCTACACTCCTCAAATTAGAGCTCATAGATGATGTCATACATATTTATTTTTTATGGCAGACATTCTTCACCGAGCTCATTGATGTGCGTTATTTACACAACAATTTACTTGGGGGTTGATTTCTAGAGTTTAAATTTTGTTAAAGGCAAAACAACCACTTGAACAAGTTTGCTAGTTTATTAGTATAGAAAGGGTCAATCCGACTTAACAACACTTTTAAGATTGAGTTTTTGAACCGACTTGCTTTGAGCAATTATTTAAATGTGAAATAAAAAGTCTTGATTGAGGGTTGATTATGCTAGAAGAAATGAAGAAAGATTATACTAAGATCGATATAATTAAATAGCTACATGAATTACAAGCAAGGAAATGATTAACTATGGGTAGAATTAAGTTGCAAAAGTAAGAGAGATTGGGAAACTGATTTTGATTCAATAACAAGGATATCGGGTTACGGGTTTTGTGCCAATAACATGTGTAGAACTAGATGGATGAATCTGTGAGTAGAAAAATAGTTAGATGAGGGAATGCAAAAACATTCTAAAATGCATTTACAAGAGTTCAAACATTTCATAAACCTATTTATCATGGTGTTTGTAGATCCTTACTAGATCATCCCAACAGAGCTTCTTTTAAGGTCTCATCTAGAGCTCTATGTGTTTATTTGGTTTTTACAAGCCTTGGGATTTAAGTCTCTTCACCCAAGACTAAAATTAAGGAAAAACAAGAGATCAATTCATTTAAACTGTGTGATAAATAAAACAAACAACATCTAACAAGTTATATCACATAATTGAAATCGATCTAGTCAGCTACGGCTATGGGGATCCCATGCCATGATATGAAGAACTATTTGCAATTCATGGAAAGAACAAAGTAATCAAAGAATTAAGATAGGGAGCCATAGACTATTAAAAGAGAAAACATCCATAGGGGACTCATGTCTATTGACAATAAAATGGCATCCCTTCTTAATTCCTTGTCTAATGCAGAAGAAGACCAAGAACAAGATTCAAGCTAGAAATTTTATTATATAAAGAAGAGTACAAGATGTAAGAATTTCTAGATACAAGATTGTAAACAAGAACTAAAGACAAAAGAAAAGACATAAAAAAGTTGGATCCCTTTCCTTGTGGAGTCCCCCCTCCTTTTATAGGGAGAATCAGGGGTGGTAACCCTAAGAACAATTCTATTTGTGGCTGGAGGCACTGTAAAATATTTATCCCATGACTTCTAGTGAATAGACTGGAAGTGCGAGTTGAGAGACCAAGACGCTTGGCTATGTAGACTCAAGGAAGTGAGTCAAAACCCTAAAATAGGGGTGGCAACACAATCTTGAACTAGAACTGGACTTTGAGGGGCTCCAGTTGGCCGATTGGGGTGTTTGGATCACCCGATTTGTTGGAGGAGTTAGTATTTTTAGAATGGAGTGAGTTGATTGGTTGAATGAGTGACCGGTCGATTGCCTCACATGTGCTAGAATAAATCTGGTATGCAAGTCGATTGACTGGCTAGATGAGTTAATTGATTGGTGGCCTTAAGTGTTCATTTCATTTTTTGTAGGCTCTTGTATTTGGAAGTTTGAATGATGCGATTCCTACCAAATGTGAGCAAAAATGATAAGAAATCTGAGTAACGGGACAAAAGTGACAAATTGTAATTATTTCCTAAAATTGGAAAAACAAGAAAATATCCTAAGTAATGGCCTAAAAATGTGATGCAAAAGGGGGATGAATATACATTCATAAAAATACCAAAGAGTTAAATGCTTGCTCATTCTCAAGAACTAATAAATCACAAATTATTTCAATTTGTACTAATGACATATCTTTTTCATTACTTTGTTCCTTACTTCCTTCCTTGGACAAGTGACTCAATCTCCTAGAATCACAAAACACAAAATACCACACTTTATACTAAAATATGTTTCACAACTTATTTCTATATCAAGACTTTGCAAAAAAGTAGGTTTTATCTCTCTTTTACTTTGACACTATAGCATTTGCTTTGTAAGTTTGCATAGGAACAAGGGTTTGAGTGGATTATGGGGTCATTTGGAGTTATGTAGATTCCCGTAGGTATAAAAGCAGAGTTAAACAAGGGTTTGAGTGGATTATGGGGTCATTTGGAGTTATGTAGATTCCCGTAGGTACAAAAGCAGAGTTAAGGGAGGTATGGAAGGTATGGAATGTGGTGGTATCTCCTCTAATCGACTTGAGACCTTTTTGTTTCTTTGTTTGCAATTAGATTTACTGCATTTTTTAGTGTGAACTTTTGGCATCTGTTCTTGGTGGTACACTACTATTAAATTTACAAGGGGTATAGAAGAAGCAGTGAGAGGAGGAAGATCTATTGTAAGTGAGAACCATTTTCCTCAACTACAAGAGTTAGAGGAACTTTGGATGACAACCTGTGAAAAATGCTAGGTTTACAAAGACAGAACCAAATTATGACATGATGGCAATGTTAGGACATTCAAGAAGATAGCTGGGTCCTTGTTTATAATTCTAGGTTGAGGCTTGTTTCTAGAAAACTAAAATCCAGATGGTATGGAATCTATCTTGTAAAGTGTGCCTATCCACACAAAACTTTTCTTCTTTGAGATAAATTGAAGGGTGACTTTATAGTGAATGGACATAGACTTATGTGATACATTACTGTTCAAGATTTAATGGGATAGAGAGCACAACACCTCCCTATTCCTGAAGATTTAGTTCTACAATAATCAAATTTGACGTGTGTCATTTGTACATCAAATCACTAGGAATATTCCTAGAGTTTAACCTTAAAAAAGGCAGTCAACTCTTTTCAAGCAATGGGTCATCTTTCTAGTAGTAATATATCAATCCAAGGAATGAAGATAAAGGATTGAAATCAAAAACCAATCATGGAAAAAAGAAGTAATACTCTAATTTATTTGAGAGTTTGATTATGCTAAGAATAGAATTGAATAAATGAAGAATTAAAACTAAGTAGTCAAATGATAGACGATACTAGCTATCTACAGAATCACCACCAATAGCCATGATTTTACTCAACAAATAAACTCATAAGATTAGTAACCAAATCAGGACTATGTGGATTTGTGTCCTTTCAAAGAACAAATTTCACAAGGGTCAGACTTCCAGCAAACCCATTGATCTTGATGTTTGCAGATCCTCATCCAACCATCCAACATGTCCCTATCTGAAATCTCATCGAGAAACATCTGAATTCCTAGTTCCATTACCAGGATGCCACATTTTGTTTTTCAAACTCAATCGCTTCTCCATTTATGATTTCTTCTTTCTTTTTTTATTTATAATTTTGTTTGATTTTATAATTTTTAGTTTGTTCCATAATTTTTATCTATCCATCTTAATTTTGTTCCACAATTTTAATCTTGTTTCATAATTCTTTAGCTTTGTTTATAATTTTTAGACTTGTACTATATTTTTTCCCTTCCTTCTTAAGTTGTTATTCTATTTTCTTTTTCCTATTTTTTCTTACCTTTTCTTATCCTGGTAGTGATTCTCCTCTTTCTATCAAATTTCTATTATGGTAGTATTGCTTTCTAGCTTATTTTGTAATTTTAGTTTGTTTGTAGTTTTTAGTTTTGTTCTATAAGTTTTTAGTCTTGTTCTATAGTTCTTAGTTTTATTCCATAATTTCTTTTTAGATTTCCTTTATTTCATTTTAGATCTTTGGAACTTACTTTCAAAACTTTCTATCGAGACCCATTCTAGTATTTTATCTCCTTTTTCTACCGAGTTTCCATTCCATTAGTGCTCTTTTCCTAGTATTTTGTTATTTTTAGTCTTGTTTATAATTTCCTTGCTTATATTTATAATTTTCTAGTTCATTTGTAATTTATAGTTAACCCCTTAACTTGTTTTGTAAATTTAGTTTATTTTCATAAATTTTCTTTAATTTCTTCTAGCTTAGATCTTTTTCTTTCTTTCTATATTAAATTCATTTTTTTTTGTAAATTATTTCTTTTTAAAAAATTATTTTCAGACACATGGAGTAGTCAACACATTTTTTTACAATGTGAATTATGTGGTTGTGATGAACTTACATCACTTGACTATCCAAATACATCCCCATAGATTACAATTGCACCTTGTAGTTTGGAGTCATCCTACCATGGTGGATATGATGGAAATTATAATCCATAATTTTTGAAGGCCAATACAAAGAACAATGCAACACATATCAATATGAGAGATTTTATGACCAATAATGCTATAGGGTATGATGAGGATGACCAAATTTTTTTTGAGAGGTATGAACTTTATTGTGAATCCAAATATACACCTCAAAAAGAGGTATAAATCAAGACCCTAGGGATGATAGTAGCAAAACAACCTAAAATACTAGAAAATTAACAAGCCATTCTAGTTACTTTACTTGAGGTCCAATCAGATATCTTCCTGGGGATGTTAGACCAGCCTATGGTGATTTTTCCAATGATGATGATGATAATACCATGTTTATGTCATTATGTTGGATCCAACTGAAATATCACAATCCAACAAGTCACAACCTTCATACAATGAGTACATTGGTATCCAACCTTTCCATTAGATTCATTATTATGAGAATATGAAAAGTCATAGTAAGAGGGACGTCCTTGATTAGCTATAAATCCTAAAACTCCTCTTATTTTTGACATAGATCTAGAAGTTAACAATTACCAATCAACTTTTGTTGAACCCATTCCGGATAATGAATAGCCACCCTCCCATAATGAATCGATAGACATTTTTATAGAAGCGCTTTATTATCAAGAGCCTTACACTCCGCGTTAGCCAATTTCCATTCGACATATGACTGACCTAGATGGGGAGTCTTCACCACTATAATAAATTCACATACGCCACTCTTTACTGGTCATAATGATATTGCTCCTGAATCCACATGCCACACAGAAATGCCTTGCATGAAGGAACTAAAAATAGATGCCATATAAACCATGAACCACATTAATCCCATTGACAACAATCTTGATTGCATGATTTTTTAGGAGAACAAAAGTAAGTATCATTATGATTTAACTACGCTTCTTCCTTTCATATCATCACCATTTGTCATATATGCTCAATCTTATGATAGGAGGAAACTAGATCCAGATCCTCAACCTGATCTTGCACAGTCAGTACTACATGTGCTACTAGACTACATCCAACTCCACCTTGAGCCAATCCTTCCCAATTCACTTACATCAATAACACTTCTCCACTTATGAAGGAAGATATGTGGATCTTAATGGATGAACTATGGGGTGAAAAGCAACATTATTTTACTCAGCTAGAAATCCCCTCTGAGCTTCCATGACCATCCAAAAATTGAGTGCACCATGAAACTCCATTAATCAAGGTTCTAGCCCTCATAAATCTATTCAACTGGACATTCTTCGAGTTACCAAGACCTCCTAGTGATCTCCACACTTTTATCTCTCCATTCCATATTAAGTTTTTCTTTAGATGATTAAAATATTAATTTTGGGGTGGAGGTGGGTGGTACGTACATACTCTACCCACCATATCTTTGTTTTTTCAACAATAGTTATGATGGTTTGTATTTTACTTTAAGAAAAAAATTCTCTTTCCTTCCTTATGTTTTGGCCTTTATCTAGTCGACCATTTATGTATATTAATCAAGAAATCCATTGAACTAACAAATTTTCCTGCAGTATTTTCAAAAATTGCCCTTGCTAGAAATCATCTAGTCCCCAATGACCTCTATTAGAACTATACTTGGGAAAGTTGGCAAGCCATTATGGATAGATAGGAATCAAACATAAAGTGTCCCTACTTCAAAATTTTTAAATAGATTATATAGTTTTCTGATTGCTGCAAGTTATAGAGATAATCAGATTCATGCCACCCTACTCTCAATGCAGTGAATTCTAAGACACAAGCTGTACAAGTTTCATCTGCCTCCAGGAGCATATTTTAGGTCTTCCACCCTGACACATGATTTTATGTTCATTTAACGTAAGTGGCCATATCGAAGTAATAAGGCCCTGTGAGGCCTGAGTTGAACACGGGGAGGCATTTCTCTAGTAGACTACTACTAACTACAAATCGATCAACTAGACTAGTAATGATTGTTTGAATTGAGTTGAATTGTCAAATGAACACTAAAGTAAATGAAGTAAATGTTTAAGTAAATCATAAAGAGAATGAATTCTTTAGGAGGTGGTTTCACCACAGATTCCACTAACAAACAATTCCACACACTAATATCTATTATCTCAATCCCTGGATAAAGAGCCTGTAGCCAGAATTACCTACTTCCGCAATGTAATTCACTACCTAATCTAATCCCAATCCCACTCCCGCGATTATTGGTTTGATTAGTTAGGTGCTTTATACTTATACTCCAGGTTTCTCATCTCACATATTCTCCACTTTTCCCAAAGGGTGCAATATATGAGTAATCCTATACTTTCTAGCCCTTAATCCCTCTCTTGAGATGACTAAGAGTCTATTAATCTATTCATGGTGATCAAGAACAAAAGGAACATGAAATTTCATAGAATTATATACAGTAACAATAAGATAACTTGATATTAATGCGTAGAAATCAATTACAATGTATATTCGGGCTACTCCTGGGTCCTAAAGAATACAAGTTTCTAGCCTTGTATGGTTTTCATCACAAAACACGTAGAAGGGAAGGAGAAAAATGTGGGGAACATGGTAGAAACTAAGATAAACCCTGGATCTTTTGCCCGTCTAGATGATCTCCTTCGTAGCACGTGCGTTCTGCTATCTTCTGATTGCAGAACCATCCCCCATAGGTGCTTAAATCTTCCCGTGTGAAGCATTCAGTCCTTTGTCCTTCTCTTCTCTCTCTCTCTGGTTGTCGTATGATCAAAACAAGGGCTCCCTTAGGTCTGGCCATTGTCCCCCTAAGTCATAGTAATCACTTAGGGTCCAAATTTATGTCCACTATTGGATTAAAATAGATCTACAGTCAGCCTGATCGGACAGATTCAGTAGTAGCAACTAGGTGAGTCACTAGTATAGAGTCACTTAGGTTTAGTCATGCTATCCCTATCCCATCGATACCATCGATTGGGACTCGATAGCATCAAATTTTTGTGATTTCAAATAGCCTCTCTGACATCAACTCAGTAGCACCGAGTTAGAAACTTGGTAGCAGTGAGTTTTCTTGATTCACACTGGGCTTACTGATGCTATCTCAGAAGCACCAACTTTCTCTGTCGGCAACACTGAGATCTTGATGGTTTTCAGGCACATCCCTGATGGTAAGTCAATACCATTGAATCTTACAAGGTCGGTAGCACTGAGCTGTGTAGAACTGTCTTGTACCTAAAATCACATAAAAGCTTCATGAGTACGTAGAATGCATAAAATGCTAGTAAAAAATGGTTGATATCATATAATTTGATGCACACAAGGAAATATAGGCTATCAATGACAATCTATCCATAATAGGTCAAATAAAGGCCCAAACTACACATGAAAATAAGGGAAAATTAGCCTATAAAACACATGCATCAAACTCCCCTAAGCTTAAATCTTACTCGTCCTCAAGCAACACTCTCTTGGATCTATTTGACAAAAGTCAACAAAAGGATAAAACACATACATTATCTTCTTAAACAACTCCACCTAGCAAGCCCTAAACCGGCCTTCACTGACCACTGAATCGATAACTACTCTAAAGTGACCAAAACATTCCATAAGAGATGTCCACCCTCAGACAATGACACTCTCAAGAAAGCATTTCACATCATAATTACTCAGACATTCGCTTGGTGTATTGCATGATTCCCTACACTAATTTGCTCTTTCCTAAATACCAACTAACTGGAAGCAAATCTCCATATAAGCATGTATGAGGAGATAAATAATTAGGGGTGGCCTACCAATAATATCAATTAATAGTGAAGGATGGGTGGCAACTGAAAACTCATGAGTACATTCAAGCCATTTATGCATAAGAAAAATGAACCTACAAGGATGCAAAAGAATGTAATGCATGAATCCTAATGCCCAATTTTTTTTATGAGATGATGCATGTAGAATGAGTTGAGAAATTTCTTTTCAACTCAGAAGATTGCACATGTGGATTATACTCTTTCACATAGAAATGATGCAGAGCATACTACAACTTTTTTTTCTTCTTTTGAACTTTATCATCATTTATTCAGCAAGCCTCACTTTGTGCCTCTTGCTTTCATTCAACTATTAAAATTGTTTCTTTTCTTCCTCTCTTTTTTCTTCTCTACATTATTCTTCATCACCTTGAATTTGAAATTCACATGACATAGGAAATATGCATGCTATGGGGAAATGTATGCAACTATATGAATTGTGTTATGCAAGATAATATGGTGTGCAATATAGTTAATGTATACAAATGCAATAAATTTTTTTAAATGCAAGAAAACTACCCAATATGTCCCTATTATGCTATGCGATGCAATCAAAGGAAATATCTTGGAGTACTCAAGAATTTTTGAGGTGGTGAGTCAAAATGAATAGATGGAACAGATGGAATTACACAACTAAGAGATAACGCCTTTCATTATATTATGATGTGTCCCACTTTAATGACATGTGTTCAAGGTGGGGTAAATGTTTCTTTCTCATATATTGATTTAAGATCACATTATGGTTTGGTCAGTTTAGGCTTAACAACTTCATCAATCACATTCCTAAGTTGATTTAGACTTTCATGTATGTCCTAAGTCTCGATGTTGACTAATCCAAACACTTCCTCAAGTGGTGTTACACAAGGATTTTGCATTTTAAGATTTTAAGGACATGCCCTTCATTTCATTAAACACCATGGAGAGTACAAAACATTCATGACTAAAACCATGCAATTACTACTCCACAATTACACTAGATAGATGTGGATCCTGCACTTGCACAACTAAAAACAAAACAAACAACTAAAATGGAATATGAAAATAAAGATAAAGAAAAAAACTAGGATATAATGATGTTCCAACACCCCCCAAGCTTGAATATGACTATGTCCTCATAGTCAATACTCTCACCCAAGAGGCGGAACAACAATACCATGATTCAGAATGGTGGAGGTGACATGCTTGGGTTGTGGGGAGGAAACATCCCCTGGAAAGAAAGATCAGTAGGAGGCATCGACAGTGGCTGTGGGTACTCCCCTAAGTATCCACGGTTCTAGTAGTAGTCAAAGAAGGGCTGTTGGAACTGCTCCATCCTTTGCAGGAACATATGAACATTCTCTTAGTTGGCCAAGAGAAGATGTTCATTCTCATACATTGCCTAATGGTTCTGGTACAACTATCCTTCTATATCCCACACACCAGCTAAAGCCTCCTAGTACTACTATTGGCCGATCTGA
This sequence comes from Alisma plantago-aquatica, assembly GCA_963693085.1. Classification (NCBI taxonomy): domain Eukaryota; kingdom Viridiplantae; phylum Streptophyta; class Magnoliopsida; order Alismatales; family Alismataceae; genus Alisma; species Alisma plantago-aquatica. The sequence goes on from OY856415.1 coordinate 296,483,321, forward strand.
ATCTGCTGCAACATCCCATACATGCCATGCATGTTGTACGAGTCCTGCTCCTCCTAGGAAGGTGGTGGGACCGAGGAGGTCGAGGAAGCATATGTGCAGGCCTGTTTGCACGGGACCAATCTCCTACTCATCGGGATGGGTGGCTCCACCCCCTCAACGTCGTCACTATTGCCATTATACTCCTCGTCATCGCCCTGAGCTAATGCTCTGGGTGGATCTTCAGGTTCTCCCTCAGTCAGTGGCCATCTGAGATGTTCCACCCCATACATGTTGAAGACAGGGTTGGGTTGCCTCCTCTCCCGACATATGCTAGGATGATTGCAATACGCATAAAGGACATCATGGTGATACATGAGAAGATGCGCCTTCTGGAAATGAAGGACACCCAACTTTGTATTATCCTCCAATGGCTTGAGGGTGGATAGATAAAGGTGCATGTGAAAAGCTATAGGGTTGATGAGACCCTCAAATAGGATCAACATCTTCCTTCTCACATTGCGCCTCACAGAAAGCATATGGAGCAACGGAAAGGCTCCAAAATTAACCCACTCTCCTTCTAGTAGTCAATATAGAAAATAGAGGTCCTGCCTCTAGACCTTCCCGTGTGCTTGCCCAGACCTGGAAAAGATGGTGTTGACACAGAGACGGTGCAACATATGAGCAAATGGATGCTCAAATCAGTCACAAAACTGACGTGCCAGTTGATGCAGAATCTCACAAGAACCTCAGTCAGCTGCTCCCAGGCCCAGTCAAAATTGAAATCAGATGGTGTTGAATGTTCTAGGACATGAGCCCAGTTGAAGATGTGATTGAATGCATGCATCGTGAGGGAGTAACTGTTGTTGAATAGGTAAAAGTTGACCTTTCCCTCTCACCATTCACCTCCTATCTTTTATTCGGGGGCGATGAGGACGTCGAGCGACTCCAAGAACTCCAAGACCAAGTCTCGGTAGGTCTGCTAGTTTTTGAAAAAGTGATTGTCTCCCTCCATGGCCTACTGCTGACATACCCATCGTATGTACTCCATGAAACCCACCATCTCGATCAGCGTGTGATTGCCATATCTGGTCGGGATGACTTTCCTTATTTGCAACTCTTCATAGAGCTACCTTATCTCTGTGGATGGGTGATGGATGCGAGTTGGTCGGGGGACCAACTCACCTTGTAGGGGAACAACACCTCTCCTACGAGCCATGTCATAGATGTGAGAAGGAGATTAGGAAAATAGAGCTCGGTGAAGACCGTCAATGCTTGGTGTAGCCTTGCTCTGAAATGTAGGAGGATTGGGAGTAGAAGGTGTGAATAAAATGGATCCACCACCCCTCCTTTTATAACTGCTCGTGACGGAGTCAATACCACTGACTTTTGAGTGGGTGACACTGACTTGAATAGAACAATCTGAGGCTCGGTTGTATCGACACTTACGATTGGCTGATGTACATGGTGTGAATCGCCCTGTATCAGTGGTGCTGATGACACGTTGGTGGTACCGACTTATTCCGCGGATCGGTGCCACTGACCACTGGATTAAGTGCATCATGGAGGTTGGATCTTGATTTTCCTGGATCGCTGACGTGGTCTTCAATAGCACCGACATTCATGGTTGTTTGTACTAAGATTTTTGAACCATCAGTACTGTCGATAAAGTGGACTCGGTATTCCGAATGTGGGAGTGTCCAGAAATTAGTATCATCGGCTGAAATTTTCAGTGGTACCGAGTCCTTATCAGTGAACCTTTGAAAAATCTTTAGAGACTCAGTGGTACCAAAATTGAGGGTTGGTATCACTGAGTTTTTTGCTACTTCTCTTCACAATAGGCTGACCCCTTTTTGGTACCACTGACTGATAGACTCAGTGGTACCAACTTTTATTTCCTGCACACTCCACAAAATGAGTCAATGTACCATTTTTACACAAATTTAAATAAAGTGCCAACTAAAAACAAAAGAATGAGCATAAAACAAAGAAAATAAAGGTTGGGTTGTCTCCCAACAAGCGTCATTGTTTAACATCCTAGAGTAGACGATCCTTAGAGCAGGAAATCTATGGAATGGTGCAAAGTTGCACCTTCTCTATTTGTGGCTCTACTTCCCCTCCAAAATAGTGCTTAAATCTTTGGTCATTTACAAGGAATGACCTATTCCCATCTACAATGTTCACAACACCATAGGGAAGAACTTTGTCAGTCACAAATGGTCCACTTCACTTGGACCTCAGGCTACCTGGATAGAATCTCAACCTAGAATTAAAAAAGAGGACTTTCTGACCAGGGAGAAACACCCTATCTAGATTGTGTCTATTGTGATTGTCTTTTTCCTCTCCTTATATATGCTAGAGCTTTCATAAGTGTTCATCCTCAGCTCATCTAATTCATTTAGTTCTAGAAACCTCTTCCTACCTACTTCATCAATGTTGAAGTTCAATTTCTTCATAGCTCATCTGGCTTTGTGTTCAAGCTCTATAGGTAAGTGGCATGTACAGTCATAGATCAGCCTAAAAGGTGTAGTTCCTATTAGAGATTTGTAAGATGTTCTATAAGCCCATAGTGCATCATTTAGCACATAACTCCAATTCTTGTTGGTTGAGACAGTCCTTTCTAAAATTTGCTTAACTTCCCTATTTGACACCTCAACCTGTCCTTGAGTCTGTGGGTGATTTGGAGTACCCACTTGGTCTTTCACCCTATATTTGCTCAAAAGATCTCCAAACTACCTATTAGTGAAATGTGAGCCACCATCACTAATGATTAGGTAGGGGACACCAAACCTACATAAGATGTAATCCTTCACAAATTTGCACACTACTTGTGCATCATTGGTGTAGGTTGGAATTGATTCCACCCACACATAATCAACTGTAAGTAAAACATAAAGGTATGAATTAGATGACACAAATGGGCCCATAAAATCTATCTCTAAAGATCAAAATCCTTGACCTCCTGAAACACATTTAAGGGCATCTCATGTCGCTTGGAGATGGTACCTGCACACTGACATGTGCCACAATGATGAACATAATTATGAGAATCCTTAAACAAAGTGGCCCAATAAAATTCACTTTCCAGGACTTTGGCAGTAGTCTGGGAACTAGCATGGTGCCCACCTGTAGGTAGAGAATGATAATGTGATAAGATGCTCTCTACCTCACACTTGGGCACACACCTTCTTAACAGCCCATCCCTGCATCGTTTAAGAAGAATTGGGTCATCCCAGATATAAAATCTCAAAGAATGGAAAAACCATATTTTTTCATGGTAACCCCAATCCACGGGTATCTCCTTACAAGCCAGGTAATTTACGATATCTACAAACTAAGCGTCTTTAGTTTCAAATACAAACAATTTTTCATCTAGAAATTCCTCAACTCTGGGGATAGCAACATCTCTTTCATTCGACCTTTCTAACCTAGATAGATGATCAATCTCTACATTCTCCACACCCGCCTTATCTTTAGTTTCAATATCAAATTCCCACAACAAAAGATTCCACCTAATAAGTCTGGGTCTTCTTTTGTAACAGGTATTTAATAATGACATGGTCAGTCCAGACTGTCATCTTGATTCCTACTAGGTATTGTCTGGATTTTTCAAAGGCAAACACTGCTGCTAACAACTCTTTCTCAGTAGTAGTGTAGTTTATCTGCGCATCATTCAAATTTTTCGACGCATAATATATGATAGTTGGTGTTTTGTCCCAATGTTGACCCAACACCTCTCCCACTGCATAATCTGATGCGTCACACATCAGTTCAAATGGGAGGGTCCAATTAGGAGCCTGCACAATAGGCACATAAATTAGTTTTTCCTTAAGTATATCAAAAGCTTTCAAACAATGCTCATCAAAATAAAAATTAGCATCTTTTTCTAAGAGCTTAGATAATGGCTTTGAAATCTTTGAAAAATCTTTTATGAATTGGCAATAAAATCCAGTGTGTCTTAAAAAACTCCTAACTCCTTTCACCGATGTTGATGGAGGTAGTGAGGAAATAACCTCAATCTTCACTGGATCAACTTCCATGCCTTTGTAGGACACCTTGTGTCCAAGAACTATCCCTTCACTCACCATCATGTGATACTTCTCCCAGTTAAGCACTAGGTGAGTGTCTTCACATCTTTGCAACACCCTATCTAAATAGTGAAGGAAATCATTAAACGACTCCCCATAGATAGAAAAATCATCCATAAAAACCTCTAGGCACCGCTCTACCATATCAGAAAAAAATGCGAGTATACATTTTTGAAACGTGGCATGTGCATTACAAAGACCAAAAGGCATTTGACGGTATGTGAAAGTGCCATAAGGACATGTGAAAGTGGATTTCTTCCGGTCCTTAGGCTCAATAGAAATCTAGTTATACCCAAAATACCCATCAAGAAAACAAAATTGAGAGTGGCTGGATAGACGTTTCAAGATTTGATCAATAAAGGGTAGGGGAAAATGGTCTTTAAGGGTGGCTGCATTTAACCTGTGATAATCAATACACACATGCCATCCTGTCACTAACCTAATAGAAGTTAGTTCATTAGCTACATTTGTACTAAATGTGATCCGCCTTTCTTTGGAACGACCTGACTAGGACTAAGCCACATTGAATAAGAGATACCATATATTATACCTACCAATAGAAGTTTGACGATTTCCTTCTTTACTGCCTCTATGATGATCAGGTTGAGACGGCACTGAGGTTGGACAATCGCTTTCACCCCTTCTTCAAGTCGGATCTTATGTTGGCTTAAGACTAGAGAAATTCCTTTAATATCATCTACCGACCAACCAAATGCAGCTTGGTGGTTCTTTAGCACAGTGAGTAGCCACTCCTCCTTGTCACTTCTAAGAGAAGATGAAATGACCACCGAGAGTTTTTCTTCTGTAGTGAGGAACACACATTTCAAGTGTGGAGGTAATGGCTTCAGCTCAAACTCTGGTGGGCTCAAAAGAGATGGGACCAATGGTTGGGGTGGCAGTCCTAAGTCTTCAAAGTGCCTCACATAGAGAAAGGTATTGCATTCAACCGAAAGATGCACTCCTCTTGTGACATCCCCAGATTTTTTTAAAACTTAATCTACTGTGTGAGGTCCAAATTGAAACCCTCACCTTAGTGAGAATCCCAATTTAAACACCACACACTAGGATAAGAAGAAGAAAATTAGAGGAAGTCAGAAGGAAACAATCAGTAGAACATGTACATGAACAATAATAAAACCATACACACATGTTCACCATTCAACATATAATTACAACATGAATTGTTACAACATTTTATATTACATATTGAACAACAAACTTATACATATACATGTACTACCACTAAACTATAGGATCTTAAGACAACAGGTCCACCTGTACATCAGCTCGCCACACAACTCTCAACTATCTTGGATCTTCAAGAGCATAACCACAACCTAAAAAAAAGATTACATGCGGTACATGTCAGCACAATATTCAAGAATATTGTATTAAGTATGCCAACGTGTCTTTTATATACCTCTCATCATATCTTGGCAATAAGATAAAACTAATACTTGGTAGTTATAAAGAAATATAAGAAAATCATATACTTGCACAAAGATGTTCATCAACAAAAGAGAACACATGTTTTAAGCTCATTTTCCATTATATGCTCGTGCATCTGCCTACCAATGGGATAGATGCATTTAGGCCTTATGATCTGCTTACCAAAGAGATAGATCATTGTACATGTGATCTGCTTACCAAAGAGATAGATCACTCACTAGCACTATGCTTACCAAAGAGATATAGTGCTTTCATATAATGGAACATATATATTATGTTTCAAGTGTTCATAGCCATAAGTATAGAAAATCAAGAAAGATATCATACAAGAACAATCACTTCATCCAATACCATATGCCAAGTATTTTACTACACATATAACACAAGCATATTGTATAATAAGCCAAGTAAGAGGTAATAGCATACCTTGATCGAGAGATAGATCATTCTAAACACATATTCCTCATGTCATCTAACCTTGGTCATCCCTGATTAAGACAAGATCATATACTATTAGGTTCTCATCATCATACATCTCATCTTAATCCTAATCATGTTCATTAGGGTTTTCTTAGCTCATAATGATATTCTCATGATTACTTGTATTCTTGCCTTATATTTATCTTACTGATGTCATATTCTAGATTATAGTTCATAAATTGGATATACTCATGTGCCACATTATTATGTAGACATATTTAACTTTATGTCACTTTCATTGGTGTGCCACATGATCCAGGTGGGAACATCCTTCTGCTACAACCAGGGTCATACCGGGTGGTTTTTCTTAGTCTGGAGTCGATTCAAGCGTGATTGTCTGGTTCACCTCGGATCTGAGTGGATTTGAACCGGCTCATACTTTCTCCTTTTCTTTCTCACGCGAACACTGTGAGTCGCATTGAGTGGCTCTCTGTTCGTCCCCTGAAAAGCCGCTGCCTCCAGCCCAGATCCGGCAAGGAACAAGCTGCAGCTCCAAGGTTCTACTCTGGTCTGCTCAAGCTATCACCAGCGCAAAGCTCTCAGACTTGGGTGCTGCCTGGACAACATCTTCGAAGAGGGTAGGTCGTCATGCACCTATTCTCCCGGTGACCTTCTTCTACCCTGAACTTCGCCCATCCCGTCTCCATGCTGATCGCACGCCCGATCTCTATCTTCTTTCTCCTCTGCAAGTCCACTTCCTTCCCGATCAGTCGATGCATGCGTGCATCATTTCCAGGAAACGGTCGCTTCCACTTAAGTGTGTCTGTTCTTGGCGTCGCACGACGCCCGCAGCCCAGTGTGTCGCCTCCTGGAAAATGGCTACCGCTGAGGCGCCATCCTCCGCCGACTGCAAGGGAGCTCGACACCTCCGGATCTCCATCCTTCGGCTTACTGATGACGACCGCTGGATGTTGCTCCTCCTCCACGTCTTGCACCTATGACATCATCCTCACTGCTGGAGGTTCCTCCTCCATGTCAAAGTTTAGGTGTCACCGCCTACCATGTGTACACCCGCAGTCCTTGCAAGTAGCTCCTCTTGAATCTGTGTGAGAACCGCCGGGACTCCATGCCACCACAGATCCTCCTCATGGATTGAGGAGGTCGCGGTTGCAGGTTGCAACCATGGATGATCCCCTCCTCCTTTCTCTGGTTCTGTGGGAACAGAGTCCCCTACCTTGCACTCGCACCACCTGAAACCAGTGGAAAGGGGCAAGCAACGATGGGGTGAGATCTCGGTCTCCCTCGTATCTACATCAACTGACTCGGAGCATGGGTCTTTCAACTCCCCTATTTGAGATGAAAACAACCGCTACCACACACTTCACTATCATCCCACGTCCATAGATCGTGGTGAAGTGGATCCTCACATGCCACATGGCTTAAAGGCTCCAATAGACCAGGAACTTGAAGATTATCGCACCAAAGGATGACCAAGGCCCCACACCAAGCCAATATAAAATGTTGCCATAGCTTAAAACGGCACAAGCTACACTCTACTAAACCTAGGTGTCATAACTCAATTGTTTGATCAATCAACTTAAATACCTCAAAGGACATGAGCCTAGGGACATAAATCTTTGTGTCAACACAACTAATCATCCATACTTGATCAAAGTACTTAGAGTTCTCAAGATAAGTCAACGTATGAATTCTAATATGTCATTGGACATTTAAGGATTCCAAAATTCCACTCCATCACATCCTACACACCTTAAAACAAATTTCGTCCTCGAAATTAAGCAAAAATCTAGTCTTTCACATCATATACATCTTAAAAGAACTTTCGTCCTCGAAATTACACCATACTCATACTTCCAGGGAAAACCTCATCTTGCCTTCATCCACATGTGGGCACTATTCTACGTGTAACAGATCCGCAAAGGTTATCTAGAACCATGTATCCAAAGCACTATTAAGAGGTTTACAACCATCTTGGGTGCACAAACACTCCATTCAGGGTTGAACTCAAGGTTTAGAAGCTTAGGTTATGTCATTCCATATCTCATATATTAGGGTTGCATCCTTATCTTAATTCATGTGTTATTATTCAACATCATATTACCATGTTCCCAAGGAGTTAACCCAAGTTAATCTATACATCAAGGTGTCATCAACATTTTATTGAGATTAAAGTTAGAACATATTCAACATTAACATATGTATTTTAGGAGGGAGTTAATTATCATTAACTCACTTTATCCATCTAGATCATGTCAAGGTTTCATAATCATTATGTTGTGCTAACTTTCAAACTATATTTTCATCATTATTAAGCACTAAGCTTAACACTTCTGGTAACATTTTTCATTCATATGATCTTATATCATTGCTCATAATAAATTGCATCATTTACTAGTGATTTCATCAATAGATTAACCAACAATATCATATTATCATCGTTATTCATAATTATGGTTAACCATTTATGCATTGATATCTATTAAACCATCTCTAGGTTTCCATCATATCATGCCTATATATCGTGTCACGAGATTAGATCACATCCTTACATACATTATATCACGGTTGCACTAAACAAACTTATGTGAGTGGCTAATCAAACATATATCGAAACATTATCTAGTCCAACTAAGGTTCTCCTAACGCATATCATGAGGGTATAGCCATGCTCAGTCTCTCTGAGCTAACTCAACTCTATGAATATCACATGCACAATCACTTTCTTCCCTCCTGGTCTAGGGTTATTAAGTATACCTCATTGGCACTAGTGATCAACTACACAAGATCTAGCCACATAAGAACAAACCAAACATGCTATGATATACTCTTCATAGGCTTCTACCTGCTTACCCAAAACTCTCTTATATACACCACTAGATTCCTATGTTGGAAACCACCAACCTGAGAATGAGGCTTCACAAAAACTAACATAGCTACCTCCTCCAGGGTCTTGGGCTCTCTCCCTCACCCAGATGGCAGACACTCATATTTATGTTGACATATGCACACATAACCAGCCTCTCTCTGACTCTAGGGTTTGGTCTTCCCAAGGACATCTAGGGTTCAAGAAGACTATAGGAATCATGCATAAAGCGACTCAACTCAATTACACAGGAGTAGTCTAGTTTAGGACACAACATATCACATATATCTCATATCATGGAGTCTAGGTTCTCTGACCTTCTCCCAATGGGTCTCACTCTCTCTAGAGTTAACCTCGAAACTAGTCCTAACACTAGAGGTCCTCCTTCGTAAAAGAGCTTGAGGCTCATGCTGACTCACAACCTTATCTTAACTTATCATATCTTATCTCATAAAAGAATGCATACTTGCATCATTAAAACTTATCTCAAAACCTCAAAATTGGACTTAGGTCCTCGAAGACAAACATAGATCATCATAACCATCTTATGTCATCTATGTAAGACTTACATCATAGCTTATTTCATCTATTCGATCTATCACATATTCCAAAAAGGCTCTAGACATCTAATCTAAAACTACTCTCTCTTCTAGACTGATGTCATTCACTTCCACTTAGGTTGCATGACCACCTCATACTCGTACATGTGTGGGGACACATTTTTGTAATACATATACATATTAAAATATTATATATTTTTTCTCCGATAAAAAAAGCGTCAGAGAAACTATCACGGTTCGATCCGGTTGGAATCGAAAACCAAATCCTGAAACGAGTGCCCCACACATAATAGAGAGTACAGTGTCATGGAAACTAAGGAAAGGGGTGAGAACATGGTGTAGACTAGTGTAGCTACTCTAGACAACGAGTGCCATATGTCTAGGGTTTCTCTTCCCTTAATGCACATCATTTCCAAATAGTGCAACGTCCCATACCACTGCAGTACAGGGAAAGAACGACATCTAAGGACTTGATATACACAAGCACCAGTCTAGACCTAGTTCTCAGACATCTAGGTACTAACCTAGAGGCTAGGTCAGATCTAGTCTCTAAAAAACGACTAATCTAACCCTAAAGATTATTAAGTTCAAGGTTCTTTAGTTTTGAGTTGCATAATGAGAAAATGTCAGGCTTTGCTATTTTTCATGGTCTGATACCACCTGTGACATCCCCGGGTTTTTTAAAACTTAATCTACTGTGTGACGTCCAAATTGAAACCCTCACCTCAGTGAGAATCCCAATTTAAACACCACACACTAGGCTAAGAAGAAGAAAATCAGAGGAAGTCAGAAGGAAACAATCAGTAGCACATGTACATGAACAATAATAAAACCATACACACATGTTCACCATTCAACATATAATTACAACATGAATTGTTACAACATTTGATATTACATATTGAACAACAAACTTATACATATACATGTACTACCACTAAACTACAAGATCTTAAGACAACAGGTCCACCTTTACATCATCTCGCCACACAACTCTCAACTATCTTGGATCTTCAAGAGCATAACCACAACCTAAAAAAAAGATTACATGTGGTACACGTCAGCACAATATTCAAGAATATTGTATTAAGTACGCCTACAGGTCTTGTATATACCTCTCATCATATCTTGGCAATAAGATAAAACTAATACTTGGAAGTTATAAAGAAATATAAGAAAATCATATACTTGCACAAAGATGTTCATCAACAAAAGAGAACACATGTTTTAATCTCATTTTCCATTATATGCTCGTGCATCTGCCTACCAATGGGATAGATGCATTCAGGCCTTATGATCTGCTTACCAAAGAGATAGATCACTCACTAGCACTATGCTTACCAAAGAGATATAGTGCTTTCATATAATGGAACAAATATATTATGTTTCAAGTGTTCATAGACATAAGTATAGAAAATCAAGCAAGATATCATACAAGAACAATCACTTCATCCAATACCATATGCCAAGTATTCTACTACACATATAACACAAGCATATTGTATAATAAGCCAAGTAAGAGGTAATAGCGTACCTTGATCGAGAGATAGATCATTCTAAACACATATTCCTCATGCCATCTAACCTTGGTCATCCCTGATTAAGACAAGATCATATACTATCAGGTTCTCATCATCATACATCTCATCTTAATCCTAATCGTGTTCATTAGGGTTTGCTTAGCTCATAATGATATTCTCATGATTACTTGTATTCTTGCCTTATATTTATCTTACTGATGTCATATTCTAGATTATAGTTCATCAACTGGATATACTCATGTGCCACATTATTATGTAGACATATTTATCATTATGTCACTTTCATTAACCATATTAAGGTTACACCCCATGTATTAAGGGTCATCCTCATGTAACATGAATTCTATGCATATAACTGATCTCAGATTTATATATTATCTTCTAGTTACAGATATGAGGGTTTTCTCTACATCTCATCATTTATTTAACCATGCATGTATTAATAGCATCATCTTTAGTGTTATTATCCCTAATTAGACATATTAATCAAATTATATGCTTTCATGCATCATCATGACCATATATAACATCATATGCATTCTAAACATGAATATAGATGTACTGACATTTTTCCATAATTTTATGCCATCATTTAATATTTATTACTCATGAAACAAGTATAATACATATTACATGATATCACTGATATCAAGGAATTAAAAGGTTGATATTATGCTTTCATATTGTTCTACGAATTTTTCTGAGAATTTCGGTATATTATTTGTATTTCTCTAATCATTTAGCTAATTGCTATGAATTATGTAAGAACCGTCGATTTACTGAAATATTACCTTTTGTGGCCAATCATGGTGCGCCACATGGTCTAGGTGAGCGCATCCTTCTGCTACAACCAGGGTCATACCGGGTGGTTTTTCTTGGTCTGGAGCCGATTCAAGCGTGATTGTCTGGTTCACCTCGGGTTTGAGTGGATTTGAACCGGCTCATACTTTCTCCTTTTCTTTCTCATGCGAACACTGCGAGTCGCATTGAGCGGTTCTCTGTTCGTCCCCTAAAAAGCCGCCGCCGCCAGCCCAGATCTGGCAAGGAACAAGCTGCAGCTCCAAGGTTCTACTCATGTCTACTCAAGCTATCACCAACGCAAAGCTCTCAGACCTGAGCACTGCCTGGACAACATCTTCGGAGAGGGTAGGCCGCCGTGCACCTATTATCTCGGTGACCTTCTTCTACCCTGAACTTTGCCCATCCCTTCTCCATTTTGATCACATGCCCGATCTCTGTCTTCTTTCTCCTCCGCAAGTCCACTTCCTACCCGATCGGTCGATGCATGCGTGTGTCATTTCCAGGAAACGGTCACCGCCGCTTGAGTGTGTCTATTCTTGACGTCACACGACGCCCGCAGCCCAGTGTGTCGCCTCCTGGAAAATGGCCACTGCTGAGGCGCCGTCCTCCGCCGACTACAAGGGAGCTCGACGCCTCCGGATCTCCATCCTTCATCTTACTGATGACGACCACTAGATGTTGCTCCTCCTCCACATCTTGCACCTACGCCATCATCCTCGTTGCTGGAGGTTCCTTCTCCGTGTCCAAGTTTAGGCACTTCCGCCTACCATGTGTACACCCGTAGTCCTTGCAAGTGGCTCCTCTCGAATTTGTGTGAGAACTGCCGGGACTCCATGCCATCGTAGATCCTCCTCATGGATTGAGGAGGTCGTGGTTGCAGGTTGCAACCATGCAAGATCCCCTCCTCATTTCTATGGTTCTGTTGTAACGGAGTCCCCTACCTTGCACTCGCACCACCTAAAACTAGTGGAAAGGGGCAATCGGCGATGGGGGTGAGATCTTAGTCTCTCTCGTATCTATAGCAACTAACTCAGAGCATGGGTCTTTCAACTCCCCTATTTGAGATGAAAACAACTACTGCCACACACTTCACTATCATCCCACATCCATAGATCGTGGTGAAGTGGATCCTCACATACCACATGGCTTAAAGGTTCCAATAGACCAGGAACTTGAAGATTATCGCACTAAAGGCTAACCAAGGCCCCACACCAAGCCAATATAAAATTTTGCCATAGCTTAACACGACACAAGCTACAATCTACTAAAACTAGGTGTCATAACTCAATTGTTTGATCAATCAACTTAAATACCTCAAAGGACATGAACCTAGGGACATAAATCTTCATGTCAACACAACTAATCATCCATACTTTATCAAAGTACTTAGAGTTCTCAAGATAAGTCAACATATGAATTCTAATATGTCATTGGACATTTAAGGATTCCAAAATTCCACTCCATCACACCTCTACACATAGAAAATCATAGAAAACACTTCTTTATTAAGCGAAACACGCCGATTTAAATCATTTTCCTAGAAGAATTGCATTATCAAGGTGGACTAGTACCAAAACATAAATATTGGGCCCATCCCTGTGTACCAAGTACTCTAGGGAAACTCCTCGTACACTGTTTTCTCTAGGGAGGTGTACTAGCCAACATTAATCCATTCCCTCGTAAGGGGGATAATGAACACCTTAAATAACTACAAAGCATCTACTTATCATTTATGTTTACAAGTGATAAAACATCGAGTACTATATAGTGCTACTACATCCAATATTTGCAAATAGAAGAGAGCATACATACATATCATGATTGCAAGCAAGAAAACCATAGTCATATACTTAAATAAAACCCACGTACCTGAGTTCATAGATTTCTAACTTATCCTTGATCATCTAGATAATCTGGTCAACACCTGATTTAAAGAAATTAATCATCATTAATATATGTACACCATATACTTGGTATTTTAGGTCCAAATTAGGGTTTTACACCAAAACTAGGTTCAACTGATCTTAAATATGTCTTTGGTATTTTATAGAGATCCAAATGTCATTCTAAGGGTCTGGTACGATTTTTATATGTTTCTGATAACTGGTCTATTTTCTAGAATTAAAATGAGGTTACAAACATGGAATTGGATTTTAATGAGAAAAGACCTAAAATTTCTCAATAATATTAAGATCAGAGTCCACATTTAATTTCCAGATGATATTAGGGTTCAAACTTATTTTTCTCAGATTTAACCTCGACCATTTTCTAATTATATCATTTAAATGAAGCATTCTCATCTAAATTAAATATCATCAATTTTTGTTCATCAAAGGTCTGATCTAAGGGTCCAGTAATGTACATGGCATTTTTCTGAGTCTAGGAGTATTTTTGGATAATTTATAGGCCAAGGGAGATATTTATAACCAATTGTGCAAGATTAAGTCTTTTTCTGAGAATTAATAAATGTTTTACCTTTTACAGGGCTTGGGCCGGCCGGTTCATCCGGTTTGGACCCAGTTCAGGTTGGGTGGAGAGTCAAGAGGCCCGATCTCTCTTCTCTCGCTCTTTCTCACAATCTCACATGCCTGATTCATCCCGTTCTTCTGTGCTTCGAGCGCCGTAGCTGGGAGAGGTATCTTCGGTGAGTCCGATGTTGAGGGTGCAGCGCTCATGGTGGAGGATGTGTTGTCGTGGAACGGGCAGCGGATGTGCACCCTACTACGACGTCTGTAGGTCCCCAGTTTCAGATATGGGCGTCGGCTAGTGTTTCAGGTGTCTGGGTCGATGGTGCTGTCACTGCTGGATCGCCAGCCGTCCGTGGCGGTTCAGAACATCGTGTGAAGATTCGACTTCCATGATCTGCAATTTCTGTAGATCCTCGCGATGAAGATGGGAAGGGGCGCTGGTGTTATGCTGAGAGTGGTCGTCGGCCTGCCGTGGTGGAACAGAACCTGACACCGACTAGAGAGTACAACAGGTTGGAGGGGAGAGCACGGAGGAGGAGGTGCGATGATGGAGGTTGGTGGGTGAGCACCAGGCAGGGAGGATGCTACCGGTCTTGGCGGGGCAGAGGGAGGTCAATTACCACGGTTCAAGAGGGCACCATCGTGGCTGGGGTTTGCTGACAGGGAGGAGACAGTCATTAGCCGCGGCTGTGATCCCTGATGTTACAGACTACTAGACTAGGCGGGGCGTAGGGAAGAGGAGTCAGATCTGTAGATTATGGCGAGTTGAGACCTAATGATTCGAACATAGTGAAGAATCGTGGTGGCTAGAATTTCGGCTGTGGCCGTTGGGGGTGGGTTCCAGGCATCCAGATTGGATGAGGGAAGACTTGTAGATCCTCGACGCCATCGCAGGTGATGCCGGGTGTGATATTGACTGTTGTTGTGAGGCAGGGCTAGTAGTGCCATTGGGCACTCTGACACTCAAAACTCCGGCCTGGTCAATCCCCTGATCCGAAATGTTCGGAGGTAGGAGACGGAGTCAGGGCCTTCAGATCCAAACAACCTCCCAGAGTGTGCTCGATCAGGCCACGCTTCCAGGCTTTGGGCTGTGATCAAGCAAAGGGTTGGCCAGTGTGAGCATGACATAAACGTAAGCAAAAAGAATGCAGTTGCGCCCAAAGTCCAAAAGGCTCTGTGACATATAAATGTGACAACGTTTGATAATTCTCAAATAACCAGATGACCAAGGTTTGGCAAGGCATTTAAGTCATATATCAATAAATTCAAACATTTATATCTTCTAGTACAACCCTCCGATTCAAAAGAAATTTGAAACATGGGTTCCTCATCAAACAAAGCCCCATATAACCAAGTTTGAACTCAAAATCCCAACATTTGTCATCTAACTAAACTCCTCAAATAACCTTATATAAAATTCAATTAATCCTCAAATCTTAATAAAATAAATCTCAAAAGACTTTATATGATCATCCTAATTCTTGATCCTACAAGTCCAGAACACTTGTTATGATACTAATACCTCAAGGTTCATTAATATATCACTTGATTCCATTGGTACTATTAAACAGGTCCCATGGACTCATATGTACCCAAACAATTAAACAAACCTATTCATCATACTTGCACTCAATTAATGTTCTATTTGTCAATTGCATATATAGTTACACTTTTTGGGTGGAAATATACAATAATTGAGTAACCAATTCCTTCATTTGGTGTCATCATCTACATGATGTTCATGGTCTTCAAATACTATATTGGGTATTGATAACATCAGTTTTTGTGACGTTTTTGCCCTTTATTTTGTTATCAAAACTTCCCTTTTCTGCTATTTTCCTCTATGTTATTAGCATTTTTGCAATAATTAGCCAAGCAATGCTCTTACTCCAATTTTTCTATCTTTTACAGAATTTTACTCGCTTTTGTGCAATAAGGCCGATTCCGACCCATGAATAAGTCCAGACCCGTCTCGGCCTCCCTGATGCCCGATACAGCCTCTGCCCGACACGGGCTGGGCGACACGAAGATGCTCGACGAGGAGATGCTGTGTGACAGGAACGTGCCGGCCGACACACCTTCTACCCGACAGGGAGCCAAAGCCCCCTCGACGACCCATCTCGTCGGGCGACACAGCCACCCACCGGCAGGCGTGCCGTCCGCCACGTGACCAATACCCAGCACCTCACGCCGAGAAAATGCTTGTATCGGCCGTCCATCTCCATCGACCGGCGTACAAGGGAGCTACGTGGTGCTTCGAGCACCATGTCTTCCCACCAACCAGCTGACTATAAATAGTAGCTACAGGGAGCCGAAAAGAAGGCTCGCACAGTTCACAAACTGCTGGTCAGTTTGGAGGCGGACCGTCGGACAACAGACAGTTAGACAGTTGGGAGCTTGAGCGAGGGAACTCCGAGAGAAACGTATCGTGCCCCAGTGTTTGTCTCGGGCGACACTAGGTGAGCTTCTCCTCATCCCGAGAGGGAGAGGACAGTTCACTTAGGACCGTATCGAGCGACACTACGGGCCGATATCGGCCAACACAGCTGTCCGACATGAGTGCCCGACACCAATAATGCTTAGATCTCAGCCCGACATGATATCAACCCGATACGCTTAGTCTATCGAGCGTGCCGCCCAAGAGGGTGTGCCGCCCGATATGGGCGTATCGGCCAGAGCCCTTGACCGATGCAATTTCCAGTCAGTACGTGCTGCCCGAGAGGGTGTGTCACCTGACACCTCTGTATCGGGCTAGGCCTCTGACCGATATCGGGCAGGAGAGCTACATCACCCTGTCGCCCTTCTACATCAAGGAGGCGACACTTATCTTTTAATTCTGTTATTTAATTCTATGTTTATGCTTTGTATTAAGACCTTAATTGTTTATGGAAATGGAAAGATTTAATTACTTGTTGCTCTATGCTTGGTGCACAATGTTGGATGATTGCTCTGTTTAATATCCAAACTCTAGCTTGCACGATTTGGATTGCGTTTTGATTAGCTACCGAACCGTTTTCCTGTGGCAACAACTTCGAGAGTTGTGTTGCGGCTCTAGTGTTTGGCCTGATTCTGGAGTACGAGAGTGCCTGGAACGGAGCTGTTTCTGTAACATTCCACTCTAACTAAAGCCCAGCGACCTCAAGAGGGCGTTGATGTAGAGGTTAGAGGTACCCGCTCTGAGAGGAGGGGTGCAAGGTGTTATAGCTGCCACTTGTTTTACTATGGTCTTATCCTTCATACCTTGCCTGTGCTATAGTCTTTATCTTTCTGCTTCTGTTGCATGAAAAACCCCTAAAAACTGCTAAATGACTAAAACCTTAAATCTCTCTAGTAGCTCCATTTGGAGATAGTTTTCTTGTTTTATTTCGTGACATCTTGCTATTCCCGTTTGGGAACTTTTATATCTTTATACCTGCCGAAGTGTAGTGTGTCGATTCGTGGTTCTCAACACTACCCCCTTGTCCTTGTGTTCGACCCCGTATGACTACTTTGACCCCGTAAAAAAAGTTGTGGGGGCCTAGAAGGATTCGGGTTTATATATGTGAGAGCTCGACTACCTCGAATCTGCCTCCACTTTTGGACGCGGGATTTAGGCCGGCCAACTTTCTGGCACCGTTGCCGGGGACAAGGCAATAGCGGTACTATAAGACGAACCTGAAACCACTAACTACACTCCTGTGCCTCAAGCTTAGAAATGAGCTTGACAACACTCTTTTTCCTTTTCTTAGCATTATACTTTGCATTAAAATAAAAATTTAATTTTCTAAACTCGATTTTCTTTGTAACAATAATGTAGGTACCTCAATTCATCTGAGCATCTACTCCAGCTGCCATGCCTCCCCGAGTTGAGCCACCCCAGTCCGAAGGCGAGCGCCCAAGGCAGGCTAGGAAAAACTCACCTCCTCCTGATGACGACGATCGATACGAAGGAAACGACCAGTCAGAAGATCTAGAAAGGGACCAATCTGAGACGGATCACCGCCGTAACAGACGTCGCCACCGGAGAAACAGAAGAAACCACGAGCAGGAACGACACCAGGAGGATGGTGACAGTGAAGACTCTGAGGAAGAGGAGAAGACGCTCAGGGAGTTGGCGTCCTCGAAGGACAACCACTCCAGATGCCCGGTCATAGTCCCACATTTCAATGCAACCAATTTCGAGCTCAAGCCATCCGTGATATCTATGATTCAGAATAAAAGCTTTAGAGGGAACTCCAAGTATGATAATCCGTATCATCACCTTGATGCATTTAAGAATATCTGTGATACCATCAAGATGAGAGGGGTCCCCCAAGAAGTCATATACTGTAAGGGGTTCATCTTTTCACTAGAGGACAAGGCGCTGTCCTGGTATCTTGGGGTACCCCACCAGTCCTTGAACGGGTGGAGGGCGTTAGCCGATGCCTTTGTGAACAAGTTCTACCCCACAGAAAGGACGGTCCGGAATCGGAAGAAGATAACTTCTTTCACGCAAAAGCCAAGTGAAAGCCTGCATGATGCCTGGGAGCGATTCCAGGAGTACCTCCGGGATTGCCCCCACCACAACTACAAGAGGGGTTTCCTCATAACCACCTTCTATAATGGTTTGACCCCCGAAAATAGGGTATCACTGAACGCAGCTGCAGGCAGTGATTTCCTGGGGAAGAAGGCCAAGAAGTCGGAGTTGATCATCAAAAATATGGCCAAGTTGATGGCCGACGCTGATTTCGATCGGTTCGATAGAGGGCCGATAAAGAAGGTTGGAGAAGGGTCCTTGATTGAATCAAAGGCGCTGGAGGCAATCACCTCACAGATTCAAAGGATTGCCACAGATGTGAAATAGTTGAGAGAGGCTGGAGGTAAAGGAAAGAAACATGTAGAAAAAGCGATGAAATGTGTAACCTGCGGAGAGGGCGGTCATGGGGTGGATAATTGCGTCTACACCCGGCCAGAGGCAACCAGCGATACAGAGTCCGAGGCAGAAGAGACTGAAAATGTCTCTTTTGTAAACTTTAGAAGACTGGACCATCCAGGCTTCAACTATGGAAACAAGGATGCAGCAGAAAACTCTCATCAGCTGCATAACTCAACCAAGCCACCCCAAGCTTTTGAAAAGAGGGGAGGAGCAGGTCAATATGCTAGGAATGCCCCTTTCCTGCAGAATAAAGGTAATTTCCAAGGACAGGGTAAATACCAGGGAGCTACAAAGGAAGAAAGTCAGAACGAGGCTGCTAGCCAAGCAAATGTAGTAGGGCAGCTATTCGGTTTTGTAAAGAAACAAGATACGATCAACAATCAGCTAGCCCAGAGCACTCTATCAAATTCCGGTGTTTTGAACTCGTTGCAGACTCAGCTGGCAGACATGCTGACGCATCAACGCCAGATTGACCAGCAGCTGGCTCAACTGGCCGAAGTTGTGAAGAACCCATCAAATATCGAACCAGCAAAGAGGACAGGGCAGTGACTGAAGAGGCAGAAGGTGAAGAGAAGGCCGAAGATGTCCAGCTGAAGACAAAAAACGAAGCGCTTCTCGGGAGGCAACCCGAGCTTTCTTTTCTTTCTTAGACTAGGATTGCATTTTACTTTCCTGTAAGACAAACTCTACAAACATTTGGTATGTAATAAGGCCCGAGACAGTGTATGCGCCACATGCACTGACTCTTTTGTTTTATGGGCCACCGCCTTAGTTTTACTTTCCGGGATGGGTAATACCATCTGAGGCCAGGAGCTTAGTCCTAGACCAATGATGTTTTACTCATCAGCCACAGCTTAAATAGTTTTGTTTTCACGATATCACAGGAGGCAACTCAACCGGCACCTTGAGTGCACGCTTATCGGGCGGTGGGCTTTGTGAAGCGCAAAAGTCCCGCTGACGGTTGGGCTGCCGACTTATGTTTTGAAGCAATCGGTCGACGCGCGTCCCGGGTTTTGTTATTTACTTACTATAAAAAGAAAACGAGATTTACCGTGTCAGGTTCCCTTGCTTTGTTGCTTTTACCTTCCTGTGTCGAGCGAGAGAATCCTGTGCTTTAGCTCCCGTGTCGCACGAGACTGATGAACCTCTTGTGTCGCCCGACAAGCTCCGATCACAACAAGGTATAGCCCGACAGGCTTGCCGCCCGACAGACCGTGTCGGCCGATGCGATTTCTTTCTTGACTAAAAGTTTATCGGTCTCAAGTTTCCTTCACTGAGCAGGTGTATCGACCGATATGGGTATCGTGCAAAGTATCTTTGATTCATGTTGACTGATACCCCATGTCGGGCGATAGCAGTGTCGCCCGATGTTGCATCACATCGCCTGATTATGCTTATCGGCCGACACGCTGCTCTTTTTTCATGAGAACCGTATCGGGTACCTATCTTTATCGCATGATGGAACCTTTCAACGTATCGGGCGATACCCATCTCCTGTGTCGGGCACATGGCTTCACCTTTGAAACCAATGTGTCGTTTGATACAGGAGTGTCAGGCAGTTTTGTATAGACTATACCGGGCCAAACGTTTACTCTTTATTATAATTTCAAAAGCCAACTTAATTAATGAAGGTGTTATCTTTTGTTGACTTATAGAAATGGCCCGTACTAAGATTACCGCTGTCCTAGTTGACGAGCAGGGCAGGAGGATCTATCCTGAAACTGCTACTGAAGGGTAGGCGGCCCGACCTAAGCGCCCGAACCCAGGACAGGCTGGGACGTCGGGGGCAAAGAAGAAGGCAAGGGTTGGACAAGCTGCAACTCCTGCACCAACACTGGCACAGCCCACAGCCACGCCAACACCACTAGCAGAAATCCCGGAAACCTTTCAGGCAAGTTTCGAGCCAAGAGACGACAAGCATGCTCGTCGCTATGCCGAGCTGGTGCCCAAGCAGTACAAGCCGAGCAGGTTCTGCCACAGGGCCTCATTTGATGAGCTTGGGATCGAGAAGAGGCTGAAGAGCGTACTTGCGGCGGAAGGACTGAAAAAGATCTGCTTCAAACGGACGGCCTCGTACACTAAACTGACCATGGAATTCATGTCCTCCCTCTGCTGAGTGAAAAATTCAGCGGCATAGAGAGAAAAGTTTGGCGGGCCAGACAGATTTCAGGCAAGGCTGTACAACTCGGAGCATACCATCTCCGAGAAGGACTTAAACAGAATCTTCTCTTCTAGAGAGGAGGAGATGAATAGGATGAACGACGGTGAAAGGATCACCGAGGGTGACGGGTTCAACCCCGTAGAGTTTTGGGGAAAGCTCACTGGCGAATCTTCATTCAAGCCGGGAGCGAAGGTTGTGGCAGTGCACTCCTGCTTCTGGAGGATTGTGCACAAGCTGGTGGCTTGCTTGCTTTTCAGCAAGAACGAATCCAGCAATATCTACACAGAGGAGCTCCACGTCATGTGGCATATTATGGAAGGTTGAACAATCAACCTCGGTAGGTTCTTGATGAATAGGTTCCATCCGATGAAGGACGCTACCAAGGAATACTGCATGGGTGGCATCATCAACCTCATCGCGGCTGGACTTGGGTATCCATTCGAGCCTCGCAACCATACAAAAACGCCGGGCGATGAGGTATTTGACATCAAATATCTGATGAGGACCAACATCATCAGGAAGGAGAGGGGGAGGTATTTCTATAAGTTTTCAAGGACGGACATACTCCTTCCCCTTCCTCGCTGCGCCGACTATGACATCGAGAAGCTGGTCTTCACCGCCACCGAAATCGAAGCCATAGCAGATGGCACAGCCTCAGTCACCATGACCAGGGCCGCAGAGAAGCCCACCCCAGAACTTCTGACGACAACCGCTGATCGAGTTGTCGTCGCCCCTACTATACCAACCACCGCACCAGCAACAACGGTGGCGGTTGAGAAGGAACCGGTGATTGTCGAGGTCACAGGAACAGAAACTTCAGGATCTTCCACACAAGAGACAACCGCAGTTCCCAGACCTATTCCTAGAGCTACAGAGGCGTGAGAGGAGCCTCAACGGAGCAACAACATTGGGATGTCCGAGGAGATCAGGAAGGAGCTCGAAAGGACACCCTCGCTGCCACCGAAGTCCCCGCCGACAGCAGTCGAGGGGACCATCGACAGCGCAGAGGTGGAGCAAAATCCACCCTCACCACAGCCGTCCCCAGTCAGAAGAGAAGGCAAGGCAGCGGCACTCGTGCTGGCACCTCGCCTGAGGTCGTCCGGATCACGGACGATCTTTATAGATTCCACCTCTCCGGGTGGACCTTCACGAGGACTAGACATCACAAGGACGGAAGGGAGACCCACCAGACCCCCTCCGTCGCTTGGAAAGATGCTCGGAGATGAACTCGACAATCTACGGGAGGCAACAACTGCGAACTCAGCTACGTGCGCTTCCCTAACACAAAAACTTGCATCTTTTCAAGACAAGCAGGACAACCACGAGGTCAGGCTAAATAAGCAAGAGAGCAAACTGCTGACTCTTGCGGGCATACCCGGTGGACTGGAGGCCTTGAATGCAGTAATGCAGCAAGTCCTTCAACGACTTGACAGGCTCGAGGAGAGGATGGACAAAAGCGACGATCATCCGCACCGAAGGCAACCGAGACGGTCGCCGTCACCTCCCAGCAGAAGCCCGAGTCAATCTTCTTCAGGTTCCCCTCAGGAACAACGTCCTCCTCCCAATCCTCCTCCAGCAGACAATCATCAATGTACGGAGAGGAGACGCATCAAGGATCTGCCAAAGGGTCTCCTAGCAAACGGGAGAGCTCTTTGGGTTTGGGAGATGCCAACTTCTACATCCCCCTAAATGAAGTGGAAGATGATAACGCAGATACCAACATTGGGGGAGAGTCATCGGACGAGTTCGAAGGAGAAGTGGGGGATGTCTACACTGTAAATAACAGACATCCACCCCAAGGAAAGCGCTCATTTGTGGACAGATTCCATGAGTCGTCCGAGATACCATCATTCGAGATGGCTGATTTTGATAGAAGAGCCATTGGGAACCTGACGATCAGAGACCAGAAGCTGCTAAATTCGGTCTTGAGGTCGCAGGCCAATGAAGAAGAAGTCATCTCGAGCGACTGCTACCTCTCCCTACGATGAGGAGATCTTCGGAAGATGTTCTGCATGCCGGATGTGGTCGGCAAGTGAGTGTTCAGGGTCCTGGAGAATGCAATTATAGAGAACATCGACAGCAGGACAGGTCGGAGACAAATATACACAGCCACCCCAACCTTGGCTAGAAGGCTGATGAAGGGAGATCTAGACTCCCGTGCGGTGGTCGACATGGTGCGATACGCTGAAGAGCATAAACCAAACCTGGTGTTGGCCCCGTACAAGCATCACAACGTATGGTTTCTCTGTATTGCAGACATCAGAATCCGTGACGTCCAGCTGCTGTGCTGCAGCAATGATGAAGTACCACGCTCCGGGGGGAATTTCAGCCACCCGGATGACAGAGTGCTGAGACGTCTGCCAATACGCCTTCTACGAGTTTTATAGGAAGGAATCCAACGTCTTCAAGGGCCTTGTAACCACTACGTTATCTGAAACCTCCCCCAACCAGCAGAAAAGGGGAGCGGAAACAGCGCCATCGCCATCTTGGGGGCCATTGAAGCACTCAATGGTGTCGGGAATTTGGGAATCCTGAGGAACAAGTGCTACTATCAATGCAGGGGCATCTATGCCATGCTCCTGATCAAGGAGAAGCGCTATTTCTGGGATGCAGGTGTGCCGGAGGAGCTGCTGTATAGTGATGCAGAAGAAGATTCTTTTTCCCGGTCCAGTAGCCCAAAAGAAGAAGAAGTAGCTCCCGAGATTCGTGGGGCGGGCAAGCAGCTAGCAATTCTACAGAAAGTGTACGGGAGGGAAGACACTGCTTTGCCCGAAGCTTCTGAAGAGTTGATCAAAAATTTCGACCACTTTTCGTGTACGACTCTCACACAGGAGCAGGTCGATATCATCCAGAAGAAGCTTGCTGATTCAACCCCATCAGATGTTGCCTTTCAGGCAGGAGACATCTTAGTCCTAGCAGATGAGCTAAGGGACATGGTAAAGGAAGGAGGGTGTGTGACTGTATCAGTTGCATCAGCTTACATCCAATATATACAGCCAAAGCTAAAACATGCATATATAACCCATCCTTTTCTCTTCAACGATATCTGCCTCGCCGACGAAACAGGAGCGAAGCAGATCTTCTTGCAAGACTTGAAAGAAGGCGTCGCAGGCACCATCTTCCTGCCTATTGTGCATTACAATCACTGGATGCTTCTGGCGATGTACACTCGGCAACGAGCTGGCATTTTCTACAACAGCTCGGACAACAACAAGAATCATCTGGTGTCGTGTACATCAGAACCTTTGACACCCGTCGAACGCATAGTTTGAAAATATTACGACGAAGTGTCAAAGATGATCGAACCATTCCTGAACATACAGGGAGGCACATGGCACGGATTCTAGTTCTACCACCGCAGTCCGCAGCAAGCTCCTTTATCCAACGACTGTGGCATCTTCGTCCTGGAATGGATGACAAGTGAAGAAACGCCTGACCAGCTCCACCACATAGGATATCACAGCAAACGAGGAGAATATGTGTGGGAACTCCTATCTAATGCAGGCACAACCTCACTGGATTAAACATCGCCTCACCTTATTCTACTTCACAACTCTGGGGACAGAGTGTGGAGTAAGTTTGGGGGGGTACCATGTTCCAGTGAGGGAGGTACAAATTCTCTTCCTCTTCTTCCACTTTGTTCTTTCATTCTTTTTGTCCCATATTCGTTATTCTTTTACGTACATATACACTTTCAGTTTTGTACATATACATTTTCATACCAAAATTTTGAAAATTTTGAAAAATTCTTTTGTCTATATCGCCCCTATGCATATGTACAAAGTCGCTGTAATAATATAGTAAAAAAATCTGATATGTCTTTTTGCAAAGTTTATTTTCTTTGTGCTAAATGTGACGCAAGTTCTGTTATATCTTTTTGATAATGCTGTTTCAAACGAACAAAAGTGTATACTTTGCCATGTCAAAAATTTCAAAAATATAATAATCTCATGAACAACTAAGAGACCAGTATGGAGAAGGAAAAAGCTGCCCAAACAGCGGAAATCTCTTTGTTTCCCTCACCCAACAAAATCCCAAAAAAAAGAGAAAGAAGCCTTGAGAGAGTGAATAAAAGCATGAGAGTTGTGCCCAATAAAAGAAAAAGAAAAAAATATATATACACCTCTTGTTTTCTAAAAGTACCCATCTTTAGGCATGGTAGATCCGGGGCAGTGGTACGTAGGATGTGAAATCACTTCTCTAAAGCCAACTGGCTTGGACTGCAGGGACCACTTGCCCGTTAACGGACCCTTACCTGGATGGACTGATGGGAAACAAGAATGAAAAACCCAAAAAACCTTATCCTACCCTACACACAACTTTCTGCCCTGAAAATAAAGTTGTTTGGTGCATAAGCTAACTTCGGAATCATACGACAAGTCTCGCTGAAGCTGTAGAGAAAATTTTTACTTAAAATAATAAGGCACGGAAACGCGTAGTCTTTTGTTTGAGTGAAGCAGCATTATCTCTAAAGGCATTACTACACTTGTTTTACCTCTTGGCCTGAAAGTTATCCGAGCAAAAAGAAGCATCACAAAAATATAGTTTAAATATTAATTGAGGACAATCAAAATGCTAAGTTTGGGGGAGTTGATAACATCAGTTTTTGTGACATTTTTGCCCTTTATTTTGTTATCAAAACTGCCCTTTTTTTGCTATTTTCCTCTATGTTATTAGCATTTTCGCAATAATTAGCCAAGCAATGCTCTTACTCTGATTTTCCTATCTTTTACAAAATTTTACTCGCTTTTGTGCAATAAGGCCGATTCCGGCCCATGAATAAGTCCAGTCCCGTCTCGGCCTCCCTGACGCCAGATACAGCCTCTGCCCGAAACGGGCTGGGCGACACGAAGATGCTCGATGAGGAGATGCCGCGCGATAGGAACGTGCCGGCCGACACACCTTCTACCCGACAGGGAGCCAAAGCTACCTCGACGACCCAGCTTGTCGGGCGACACAGCCACCCACCAGCAGGCGTGCCGTCCGCCACGTGACCAATAGCCAGCACCTCGCGCCGAGAAAATGCTTGCATCGGCCGTCCATCTCCATCGACCAGCGTACAAGGGAGCTACGTGGCGCTTCGAGCACCATGTCTTCCCACCAACCAGCTGACTATAAATAGAAGCTACAGGGAGCCAAAAAGAAGGCTCACACAGTTCACAAACTGCTGGTCAGTTTGGAGGCAGACCGTTGGACAACGGACAGTTAGACAGTTGGGAGCTTGAGTGAGGGAACTCCGAGAGCAACGTATCATGCCCCAGTGTTCATCTCGGGCGACACTAGGTGAGATTCTCCTCATCCCAAGAGGGAGAGGACAGTTCACTTAGGACCGTCCCGAGCAACACTGCGGGCCGATATCGGCCGACACAGCTGCCCGACATGAGTGCCCGACACAAATAATGCTTAGATCTCAGCCCGACATGATATCAACCCGATACGCTTAGTCTATCGAGCGTGCCGCCCGAGAGGGTGTGCCGCCCGATATGGGTGTATCGGCCATAGCCCTTGACCGATGCAATTTCTAGTCAGTGCGTGCCGCCCGAGAGGGTGTGTCGCCCGACACCTCTGTATCGGGCTAGGCCTCTGACCGATATCGGGCAGGAGAGCTACATCACCCTATCGCCCTTCTACATCAAGGAGGCGACACTTATCTTTTAATTCTGTTATTTAATTCTATGTTTATGCTTTGTATTAAGACCTTAATTGTTTATGGAAATGGAAAGATTTAATTACTTGTTGCTCTATGCTTGGTGCACAATGTTGGATGACTGCTCTATTTAATATCCGAACTCTAGCTTGCACGATTTGGATCACATTTCGATTAGCTACCGAACCGTTTTCCCGTCGCAACAACTTCGAGAGTTGTGTTGCGGCTCTAGTGTTTGGCCCGATTCTGGAGTACGAGAGTGCCTGGAACGGAGCTATTTCTGTAACATTCCACTCTAACTAAAGCCCAACGACCTCGAGAGGGGCGTTGATGTAGAGGTTAGAGGTACCCGCTCTGAGAGGAGGGGTGCAGGGTGTTATAGCTGCCACTTGTTTTACTATGGTCTTATCCTTCATACCTTGCCTATGCTATAGTCTTTATCTTTCTGCTTCTGTTGCATGAAAAACCCCTAAAAACTGCTAAATGACTAAAACCTTAAATCTCTCTAGTAGCTCCATTTGGAGATAGTTTTCTTGTTTTATTTTGTGACATCTTGCTGTTCCCGTTTGGGAACTTTTATATCTTTATACCTGCCGGAGTGTAGCGTGTCGATTCGTGGTTCTCAACAGTACCCCCTTGTCCCTATGTTCGACCCCGTATGACTACTTCGACCCGGTAAACAAAGTTGCGTGGGCCTAGAAGGATTCGGGTTTATAAATGTAAGAGCTCGACTACCTCGAATCCGCCTCCACTTTTGGACGCGCGATTTAGGCCGGCCAGGTATCATAATTGTAAAATTGGGGTCATCACATTCACCCCATTTTATATGGAATTTCATCCTCGAAGTTCAACTAATCTCATCCTTAAGAGGCTATTTAGGAGTTAAACTTCATATACATCATCATTGCTTAGGTTCTAAGACCGCCATAGTTGCATGCACTCTAAGTTGTCAGCTTAGGGTCTATAGATTCTTGGGTGTGTCCACCCTACCATATATATATGGAAGCATCACTTAAAGTCTTAGCCATAACATGACATTATGATTTTTTAGGATTACATCACCCTAAAGGACATGGGTTTTATTCATACCTTTAAAGTTCAAGAGGAATTCGTTTATGCCATGGTATTCAGATCATTCAAATCTAACATCATTAATATCTTACAATGATTTCAGCATTAGAGGAGATTTATTTTCATCCTTGATATTAGAATTTTTTTTTCTACTTAAGAAGGGCTTACGTAACATGTTTGACCATTAGGATTTCACCCTATGGTGTGATATTCATACTCAACTTAGAAGCATATATTGAGAAGGATCAAAGTTACAAACTATATTTCTGATCATATATCCTATGATCCAAAAATATCTCTACATCAAGTTCATGAGTTCAAAATTTTATGTCTTGTATGTATTATGTGAAGGGAAAAAGAGAATATACTAAGTTTATCCCATGATCTCAGCATCATATCTTTCATATTTCATATGAAGGGAAGAGAATATTTTAAAGTCAAACTTATCATGATTTCAAACTTTGGTACTACATGTATGATATTGGGGGGGAATATAGAATAGGTGAAGCTTATACAAGTGAATCCTCATATATAAATCATCCATATAGCTCAAGTGAGGTTTCTATCATCATATATTAAGAAAGAGAAGAAGAAGGGAGAACATGTATTTTGAGTATCTTTTGCACAAAGCATCATACTATCATAACTAGAGTTCATATATTACCTCACTTGCAACTAATGATGAGATTCACAAAATATGTCACTCCAGCTAGGACCTAACTCAGCCAAAGGATTGACTTTATCATATGGGTCATCTACCCATCCTTTTATTTTACCCAATTCTCATATATAGATTTGAATCATGCATAAGGACACAACTCATCTACTCAGGAGTAACCTAGCTTAAGACACATCATATCACATATATCTCATATTTTCATATATTGTAGGGTAGGTCCTACGACCCTCTCCTTGTGGATCTCACCCTCTCTAGAGTTCACCACATATCTTGTCCTAACACTGGGGGTCCTCCTTTGTAAAAGAGCTTGATGCTCATGCATATTCAACCTTATTTTAACTTAGCTCATCTTAAATAAGAAAAGGGAATATACTTTCTTCCTCAAGACTTAGCTTAGAATTTCCAAAATTGGATTCATCTTATACACAACTTAGATCCATATAAAGCAACTTATATCATTAGAGGTAGAACTTAGGTATGATCAACAATGCTTATATCAACTATCATTCTATCATCTACTCTATGTATCACATATCTTGATAAGGCTCTAGACATCTAATCTAGACTAATCCCTCTTCTAGACTGATGTCACTCCCTTTCACTTAGATTGCATGAAAACCTACTACTCTCCTATGTGAGGGACACATTTTCATATTTACATATATATAATAAAATATTATATAGTTTTTCTCCGAGAAAGAAGACGTCAGAGAAAACTTTCAAGGTGCAAGCCGATTGGGAAACAAAACCAAACCAACAAACTCGAGTGTCCAACACACAGTAGATAGTCTGGTGCCATGTAACCTAATGAAATGGTGAGAACATGGTGTAGACTAGAGTAGCTACCCACTACATATGAGCTCTATATGCAAAGGGTTTCACACACTAGCCTAAACCTAGTTCTCGAACATCTAGGTTCTAACTTAGAGGCTAAGTCAAACCTTATTCCTATAGAACAACTTACTAAGTTTCTAGGGTTTAATGTTGAAGGTGAAATTTAATTTTTTATGTTTCATGATGAGCAATTGTCAGGTGTAGCTAATGTTCATGCTCTGATACCAACTGTGACGTCCCCAGATTTTCACCTTCTCAAAACCCCATGGAGATGAGAAGACAAAATCTGAAAACATTAGCAATCATATCAGAAAGCAATGCGGAAGCATAATACGCATACATGAACATACAACCTTAACATTCTCAACATTCAACATGTAAATTTATACAACATGATTTATTACACAATGATTTACAATTACATATTGAATGAAAATTCTACAATCTAAGAACATGTATGCTAAACTAGGATCTACACAATAGGTACAACCTGTACAACTTGCTCACACCCTGTACTTTTCTCCCATGCTATCTTTGAACCTAAAACATACGTGAAACAACAAATCAACACACAAGGTGTTGTGTACATGGGCAGAAAGATACATATATTTATGACTTTCATAATTTTTGAAAAATATTTGCAGAAGGAAAGAAAATCATAGAAAACACTTCTTTATTAAGCAAAACATGCCAATTTAAATCATTTTCCTAGATGAATTGCATTATCAAGGTGGACTAGTACCAAAACATAAATATTGGGCCCATCCCTGTGTACCAAGTACTCTAGGGAAACTCCCCGTACACCATGTGCTCTAGGGAGGTGTACTAGCCAACATTAATCCATTCCCTCGTAAGGGGGATAATGAACACCTTAAATAACTACAAAACATCTACTTATCATTTATGTTTACAAGTGATAAAACATCGAGTACTATATAGTGCTACTACATCCAATATTTGCAAATAGAAGAGAGCATACATACATATCATGATTGCAAGCAAGAAAACCATAGTCATATACTTAAACAAAACCCACATACCTGAGTTCAGAGATTTCTAACTTATCCTTGATCATCTAGATAATCTGGTCAACACCTGATTTAAAGAAATTAATCATCATTAATATATGTACACCATATACTTGGTATTTTAGGTCCAAATTAGGGTTTTACACCAAAACTAGGTTCAACTGATCTTAAATATGTCTCTGGTATTTTTATAGAGATCCAGATGTCATTCTAAGGGTTTGGTATGATTTTTATATGTTTCTAATAACTGGTCTATTTTCTAGAATTAAAATGAGGTTACAAACATGGAATTGGATTTTAATGAGAAAAGACCTAAACTTTCTCAATAATATTAAGATCAGAGTCCACATTTAATTTCCATATGATATTAGGGTTCAAACTTATTTTTCTCAGATTGAACCTCGACCATTTTCTAATTATATCATTTAAATGAAGCATTCTCATCTAAATTAAATATCGTCAATTTTAGTTCATTAAAGGTCTGATCTAAGGGTCCAGTAATGTACATGGCATTTTTCTGAGTCGAGGAGTATTTTTGGATAATTTATAGGCCAAGGGAGCTATTTATAACCAATTGTGCAAGATTAAGTCTTTTTCTAAGAATTAATAAATGCTTTACCTTTTACAAGGCTTGGGCCGGCCGGTTCATCCGGTTTGGACCCGGTTCAGGCTGGGTGGAGAGTCAAGAGGCCCAGTCTCTCTTCTCTCCCTCTTTCTCACAGTCTCACGCTCCTGATTCATCCCGTTCTTCTATGCTTCGAGCGCCGTAGCTAGGAGAGGTATCTTCGGTGAGTCCGATGTTGAGGGTGCAACGCTCATGGTGGAGGATGCGTCGTTGTGGAACGGGCAGCGGATGTGCACCCTACTACGACGTCTGTAGGTCCCCAGTTTCAGATATGGACGTCGGCCAGTGTTGCAGGTGTCTGGGTCGATGGTGCTGTCAATGCTGGATCGCCAGCCGTCCGTGGCAGTTCAGAACATCGTGTGAAGATTCGACTTCCATGATCTGCAATTTCTGTAGATCCTCGCGATGAAGATGGGAAGGGGCGTTGGTGTTCTGCTGAGAGTGGTCGTTGGCCTCCCGTGGTGGAACAGAACCTAACGCCGACTGGAGAGTACAACAGGTTGGAGGGGAGAGCACGGAGGAGGAGGTGCGATGATGGAGGTTGGTGGGTGAGCACCAGGCAGGGAGGGTGCTACCGGTCTTGGCGGGCAGAGGGAGGTCGAGTACCATGGTTCAGGAGGACGCCATCACGGCTGGGGTTTGCTGACAGGGAGGAGACAGTCATTAGCCGCAGCTATGATCCCTGACGTTACAGACTACTAGACTAGGCGGGGCGCAGAGCAGAGGAGTCAGATCTGTAGATTATTGTGAGTTGAGACCTAATGACTCGAACACAGTGAAGAATCATGGTGGTTAGACTTTCGGCTGTGGCCGTCGGGGGTGGGTTCCAGGCATCCATATTGGATGAGGGAAGACTTGCAGATCCTCGACGCCATCGTAGGTGATGCCGGGTGTGATATTGACTGTTGTTGTGAGGCAGGGCTAGTAGTGCCATTGGGCACTCTGACACTCAAAACTCCGGCCTGGTCAATCCCCTGATCCGAAATGTTCGGAGGTAGGAGACAGAGTCAGGGCCGTCAGATCCAAACAACCTCCTAGAGTGTGCTCGATCAGGCCACGCTTCCAGGCTTTGGGCTGTGATCAAGCAAAGGGTTGGCCAGTGTGAGCATGACATAAATGTAAGTGAAAAGAATGCAGTTGCGCCCAAAGTCCAAAATGCTCTGTGACATATCAATGTCACAGTGTTTGATAATTCTCAAATAACCAGATGACCAAGGTTTAGCAAGGCATTTAAGTCATATATCAATAAATTCAAACATTTATATCTTCTAGTACAACCCTCCGATTCAAAAGAAATTTGAAACATGGGTTCCTCATCAAACAAAGCCCCATATAACCAAGTTTGAACTCAAAATCCCAACATTTGTCATCTAACTAAACTCCTCAAATAACCTTATATAAAATTCAATTAATCCTCAAATCTTAATAAAATAAATCTCAAAAGACTTTATATGATCATCCTAATTCTTGATCCTACAAGTCCAGAATACTTGTTATGATACTAATACCTCAAGGTTCATTAATATATCACTTGAGTCCATTGGTACTATTAAACGGGTCCCATGGACTCACATGTACCCAAACAATTAAACAAACCTATTCATCATACTTGCACTCAATTAATGTTCTATTTGTCAATTGCATATATAGTTACACTTTTTGGGTGGAAATATACAATAATTGAGTAACCAATTCTTTCATTTGGTGTCATCATATACATGATGTTCATGGTCTTCAAATACTATATTGGGTATCATAATCATAAAATTGGGGTCATCACAGAGATGTCCTCTACCCATCTCAAGTATCATATGTAGAGTATCTTGAAATGGTCTCCCCAAAAGAAGTTCATTTTCGTGGTCGCCCTGCATCTCCATCACTACAAAATCCATAGGAAAGACAAACCTATCCACCTTTACAAGCACATCCTCACATATACCATATGATGTCACTACTGAATTATCCTCCAACTGGATTTTCATGCTACTCTTCCTTGTTTCTTTGAGTCCAAGCTTCTTGAATGTAGATAAGGGCATCAAATTGATGCTCGCACGTGAATCTTTTTTTTTTAGTTAAGCCAGAGGATCGTCTATTCATCCCACTCCTCTCTTTGTGGGCAAAAAACAATCAAAAAGGGTACAACTCCTGCTTACTAAGCAGGTAAACATCCCTCAAGAAAACAGACCAAAAGCAGAAAACATCCAAACAGGGGCCACCAACAAGGAGACAAGCAAAGACCAGACACTTTCCCATCTAAAGAAGAGGTAAGGTGTGTTGTTTCTCTCTAAGATGTTCATCCCTATGATACGCATAGGAAGAGATGATTGATCAGTGTTGATGTAGGTATGCTCGAAATTAGCTCCCCAGAGTCCAAGCTCTCAAGGAATAGAGTTTATGATCTTCAGGACCAAGGAACCAGAAATGGCTTCAGAGTTAAGTAACTCACGTATCTCTCTGATGATATGGGTAATGTGACATGGACCATGGTCATCGTGCCAAAGGATCTTCATCACGTGGGGGTCATCTATTTCAATAGCAGAAATCGTCAGGTTCTTATCATCAGTTATCTTGAGAGCAACCATGATTCCACAGATGTAAGCCGAGATATAATCATTAACATTCAGCCAGGTTCTGAACGCAAGAAGAATGTTACAATGTCTATCTCTAATAACACCTGCAATCCATCTTCTAGTTCTTTTGTCTTCGGTGATGTGCTTGCCGGTGGTGAGATTCATCTTTAGATTGTTGATGTCGGGTAGGTTCCATTTAGCACAGTGGATTTTTCTCATCTTCAAAACTGGCTGAATGATGTGAGCATCATTTAGTCTAGTAAAGAGGTTGATGTCTTCAATGCATATAAAGAAGTGACGACGACTGTTGAACTTGATGATGTTCAGAATGTCAGTCCAAGATTTCTCGGAATTGTGCACTTTGTTGTCATATCTTGCAGAACATCTAGCTTTCCAGATAGACCAGCAAATCAAGGTAATTAACTCGATGGTTAACCATCCACGCAAGGAACGTCTCTGCTGATCGCCGCCCACGTGGAGGAGGTCAGCAATGGAGGCGTACGGGAACTGATCGTCGATCAAAAGGTTAGCAGCTTTGGTCCAGAGCTCTGTAGCCAAGTCGCTATGGATGAATAAGTGTGCGTCATCCTCGCAGGAATGGTTAACACAGCAGACACATCGAGAAGCCAAGGGAATATGACATTGTTTAATATGGTCATCAGTAGGTAAAATCCTTCTACCAAGCTTCCATGTCATCACACTGGCCCTTGGATTAGTAGCACTCCAAATCCAATTCCAGTTGTTGTTGTCGTTGGGAAGATGATTAAGGGTTGACAACATTTTTGCATATTTAAGACTGAAGCGGCCATATGGATTAGGCATCCAAACCAACTGATCCGGTTGTTGGTTGATGATCGAGTGTGAACTTAGGATGAGTTGGCAGCCCTCATCATCAATGATTTGTTCCAAAGAAGTCCAATCCCAGCCGCTGTTGGTGGTCCAGAAGTCTTTGATGAGAAAATCTCTATCAATGTCTCCTCGATGAATGGCATAAAGGCTGAGAGGTTGATCGCACCACCGACTGTCCCAGAAAGAGATGTCTCCGCGACCAACAAGCCATCTAGTAAGTGGGAGAACCTTGGGAAAAAGACTCCATATCTTCTTCCATCTTGGGGATGGATTAGAGCCTAGCTTGAGGTATGGCGGATAACAGCCATGAAGGTGTCTGTATGGCGAGGAGTATTTGTTTTGGTAGAAGGAAGCCCATAAGGAGGCACCGTTTGTAATTTCCCAACAATCCTTGATGATGTAAGCTTCCTCAATATGCTTGATAGAGGTGAAACCCAGGCCACTTTGCTGAGTCGACTGAGCTAGATGGTCCCAAGCAACCCACGCTCTACGTCTTTCATTGCTCTTGTTTGCCCAAAGAAACCTAGAACACATCGCCTCGATTCTGTTGGTGACGCCAGCAGGGATGCCTATCGAGGCGGCAGTGCAAATGGCCATAGAGGTCAAAGCATGGCTGATGAGAAGCTTTCTACCTGCAAAGGATAGGAGTTTTGCTTTCCACGACGCCGCTTTATTTATGAATTTCTCAAGGAGGTATTTGTAATCAGCAAGTCTGTGCGGCCCAGCAGTGAGAGGAACACCCAAGTATGAGATGGCGTGTTCAACCGGGGAAATGTTCAGAAGGTTAGAAATCGACTGAATCGTGTTCTGCGAAGTTTTGCCGATGAGGAAAGAATACTTGTGATTGTTAATAACTTGCCATGTCGACGTGGTGTACAACTCAAGGGCAGAGTCTAGATTGGACATCGATTGCATATCAGCATTGAAGAACATGATCAAGTCATCGACGTATGCAAGAACAGGAGGGGCATTACCACCACCTCTTGTGATGAATCTAGAGATAGACCCATCATTCGTGAGACGTCTGATATGTCTGAGAATAGGTTCTTCGTATATGATGAAAAGAAGCGGTGAAAGAGGATTTCCTTGTTTCAGCCCTCTCCCAAGAGGGAAAAAACCAGCAGAGTGGTCACCAACGGAAATCGAAACCCAAGATTCATGGAAGAATCGTAGACAAAGGTGAATGTCAGCGTGGTCCATGCCGAAGGCTTGCAGAATAGATCACAGAATAGACCATTCCACTCTGTCAAAGGCCCTGGACATGTCATATTTGATGATGAGGTTCAGATGATGCGTCCCTTTGTTAAGATCATGACTAATCTCTTTAGCAAGCTTAATATGGTGAGTGATGTCCCTGCCTCTGATGTAAGCACCTTGTTCCTCCGAGATAAGATTGGGGAGCATGTGAGACAATCTGTTGCTAATAATCCCGCCAAAATTCTAATGGAGACATTTTCAATAGTAATCGGCCTGAAATCAGAATGAATATACTTTAGGTCATCCACTTTTGGAATAAGAACCACCTTGCAAGCGGCAAGGCTCTTGTGGCAGTCCTCACCTCTGAAGAAACGGGCAACGAGTTGCATAAATCATCACGAATAATGTCCCAGGTAGCGAGGTAGAAGGAAACAGTTAGGCCATCCGGACCCGGAGCAGTATGAGATTTCATCTCTTTGATAGTGCTGTAGACTTCTTCAGGAGATGGGGAGGCAGTCAAAGTGGCATTATCATCCATGGAGACGATCAAATCAATGTAGCTCAGAAGGTTACTATCAAGGGAGTCATCTCTGCCAGATGTAAAGAAGCTTTGGTAGTGGTTGGCGGCGGATGTTGCAATAAGATTCAGATCAATGAGTTCGGATCCATCCTCAAGAATGAGCTTCTGCACAATACGTTTCTTTCTCTTGGATCTTACAATGGAATGAAAGAAGGCAGTGTTCATGTCACCACCCACAAGCCAATTAACGTTAGCTCTCTCTTTCCAGTGTTGTTCTTCAGTATTTAAGAGATCTTCCATCTCATCTTCTGCCGTCCTTAAGGTGTATTCATTTTTGGGAGTCGGGTTGTCATCAAAGGCGTTCTGAGCAATGTGGACAATGTCTTCAATATCTAGGATCTTCTGCTTCAAATTTCCAAACGTGTGTTTGTTCCAAGTCTTGAGACGTTGCTTAAGATTCTTGGACTTGGCGTAGAAAAGAAAAGATGGATCACTGCTCAAGTCCGTGGTCCACGCAACTTCAATAATATGGCGACATTCAGGGTGGCTCAACCAAGCATTATTAAAAGAGAACGAAGGTTTGTGGACTCTGGAAGAGGCATAGTTCGTAGCTTTAACGAAGATGGGACAATGATCTGAAACCCTGAATCGAGTGAGGTGAGTCGATGCACAAGAGGGAAAGTGAAGCTTCCAAGGAGTGTTGAACAGAACCCGATCCAATCTTTCCCAAGTGGTGGGCGTACCATTCTGCTTGTTAACCCAAGTGAAGCGACTACCAGTGAATTCAACTTCATGAAAATCTGAATCAAGGATGAAATTGTTAAAATCAAGCATAGCCTGGAAGTCAGGGGGGTCACCACCTCTCATCTCATGTTGGTTCCTGATCGCGTTGAAGTCACCAGCGATGAACCAAGGCTTGTCTCCCACAATGTCCATTAAGTTAAGAAGATCGCTCCATAAGTCTCTTCTATGATTTCTGTGATAGCTAGCATAAATCGCTGTGATGTATATGTTTTGGCCCTGAGCAGGTTCGATCATGATCGTGAGATGTTGTTTGTGGGCCTGAACCACAGAAGGCTGTAACGCATCATCTACATAGAGCCAAATCTTGTCGAGCTGCTGCTCATTATCTGCAACCCAGTCCGACCTGGTGATGTCCGCTAGTTCAACAGCTCTGTTAGCATGAATAAAAGGTTTGAAAAGGGCCACAACATGCGGTTTGTGCTTGCCACAAAGTCACGCCAAGACTCTACGGGTAGGATTGTTTGCGGCACCCCTAATGTTCCAACAAAGGAGTTTTAGGTCTAGCATGGCCACCAATCAACCGTCTCGTCTGCAAGCTACACGAGAAGGTTCAGAAGCTATGGGTTCTCCTCGCAATCCTACTGCCGACTCCAATCACGTGGATGGACCTGGTGTCATCGTCGATCGTGTTGTGCCATTCATCATAGAACAAGAGATCATCGTGTTTCTCCTCCCAGTTTTGGACCTCATCAGATTGCATCACAAAACTATCTGTTCTTGTGCTTCTCTTGCAGCTAGGAATGATCAGTCTCGGCTCAATGAAGTCACAAAGATGAGTTTTGTGTAATCTAGTTCTCGCTCCATAGGCATCAGTGATGATTCTTGTGTCTGCATGAGTATTTGAGATAGGGCCGTTTCCATCGGATTGTGACTCTTCATGTGTCAAGGGATCTGAAAGATTGGAACGGGCGTCGATCTGCTCCTCGCTGATGGGTTCAGGATGATTCTGTGCTGCCACGATAGAAAGCAGTTCTAGATGAACCTTCTCAGAAGGTATCTCTTCCTCTGAAGAATCAGGTGTAGTTGAGGTGTCTCCGTTTGGGGGGACCCTGAGGGCAGAAGGTGGGATGCCAAAATCTCCTCCAATCGTAGTAAGATTGAAATCGTTGCTTCCTATCCTCCCTCTTGCGATGATGTCTAGTTTAAGTTCCGATCTGTAAATGTCTTCAGTTAGAGAGATGAACCGCGGAATGTCTTCATTGAAAGTTTCCACAAGCACAAGAATTCCTGAAGCGTCGTCGCTTGCCTTCTGCCAATTAGAGATCCAAACCAACTCGCCAAAAGAATTAACAATCTCTTTGATCGATTCCCTGTTTCTACAGAATAGAGGAATGTTTTCAACACGAAACTAGACTACTTCTTTCATATGTTGCATTCCTCCTTCACGCAGGGACATCAAGGATAGGGAGACGTTCTTCATCACTATAGACTTGAGTTGTGTGGCTCCATGCTTCATAAGATGATTCAAAATAGACCACCGCTTTGCGATCTTCGAATCTGAATATTTCAATGGCCTGAGGCCATCGTTCCCGAAGGAAGGCCGCAACTTCTTCCCATCGGACGTTAACAGTCCATGATACGCCTACCGCAAGGTCTAGGGCTCTCATGTAGTCTCTTCTGATCGGTGAATCAGGTTTTAGCGTAACGGATGTTCTTTTAGGGTTGTGAGTTGGAGTGCTTCTGATTGGAATGTTCCTCGGCAGCTGAGGAAAGGAGGTATGAGAAGTAAGATCCGGTCTGGGTGCAGTCCGCGCTCTCTGACGGCAAGTGCGAGAAATATGTCCGGCGGAGTTGCATATGTAGCACACCCTCGGGTGTTGGCATTGCCACTGCCAGTGCCCCTTGCGGAGGCATCTGTAGCAAGTGTCAGAAGCGATTGGATATGCGATCAGCCTGTTGCTGTCGTTGCGTTGGTGGTCATGCTGTCTGTTTCCGCTATGCTGATCGTCCTTCGAGGCCATGAGGAAGTCGCTTGTTCTCGCTGGCTCCCACAGGTACGTTAAATCTGGTAGCACCTGTTCAGAAGGGATGATCAATCTCACAAAGTTTCGTCTTCGGTTGGCGACTGCCTCCCGCGCACCAGATGATCGAGGCTCGTCAGGCATCAGCCGTGCTGTGGGCGACGCCGGTCATCAGGGTCGAGAAGGATTCTCTTCAGGTTGGTGGCCCCCAGCGGACGGGATGTCCCTCTGGGGTGAGGTTGCGGCAGAGTCGCAGGGCCAATCGGCCCCCTCGATCACCCAAGATCGCCGGAGATCGCTCCTAGGTATTAGGGCAAGCGCCGCTGATTGAAATGCCCTCGCTCGCTTGTGAATCACATAAAGCCTCTCCAAATTTTGTCTTCCCTATAAAGCAAGTAATATTGAAGCACCCTAGATCCTGTCTTTTAGGTGGCAGTTTGCCCAAAATGAAAGCACTAACTTGTTTCTTGAGCACTACCACATCAAACTCTAGAATCTTCCTTTTCTTTGTAATGATATCTTTCAAGAACTTCCCATAAGATGGCATTTTCTCGATTGCGTCAATCAAGGGAATGTTCACAGATAGCTTTTGAAAGTTATCTAGAAACTTCTTGAACTGCTTGTCCATCTTGCTAGCCTTCAGACTGTTTGGAAATGGCACAAGACGCACATGTGCCCTCTAGTGAGGTGGTATGTAGGCTTGATTTTTATTTCCTACAACCTCATCAACTTGCTTCTGTACAGTCTTCTCTTGGGTTGACGTGTCTAGTTCTTCCACTTCCACTGGTTTTGCATGAGTTTCTGCCTCTTCTGTGACTACATTGTGTGGTGCACCATCCAGTAGTGTTTTTCCACTGCAAAGATGAACTGCCTTTGCATGCTGATTTCCAAAAGGTACATTGGTTGCTGGAAAGCCTTACTGAGTCGGTTGCTTTAAAGCACTCACATCTTCTGCTATCTGGGATATTTGTGTTTCAAAGCTGCGAATACGTTCCCCTTGATACTGAAGGTCCCTCTGTGTCTGCGCAATCTGTATCTCATTCTGACTCACTAGCTTACCCAACATTTGCTCAATCTTGTAAATCTTTTGATGTTCTGGTGGATATTGGGTTGACCACCATACTGATGTGGCCTTGGTTGTTGCTGCTATGCCTACAATGGATCTTGTTGGAAATTATTAGGGTCTTTCCACCAGAACTTGGGGTCCTTCCTCCATGAATAATTATTGTTCTTGTATTGACCCTGACACACATACTTGCCATCTACTTCCTCTTTTTCAGTAGATCCTTTATCTGGAGCACATAGCATCTTGGCAATTAGGTCTAACTTTTCATTTAAAGTAGGTATCACCTTGGATTTGCTAACACTCTTTATGGTGGCTGGAAATTCTCTTTCTTCCCCCCATGATTGATTCTTAGACATGTTCTTGAGGATTTCAAGGCAGCGAGTGAGCTTGTTGTTGAGAAAAAACCCTGCTCCTGTGTTGTCAAGGGTTGTTCTCTCTCCTTTGTGTAAACCATAATAGAAGATTTTGGCCTGACCCTGCAGATCAATGCCTTGATGAGGTACTTTTGTAAGCATGCTCTGAAATCTTTCCCATGCATCTGAATATGACTCATCAGCCTGTTGCTTGAAGTTATGAATCTTATTTACTAGATCATTCGTCTTTTGTGGAGGAAAGTAGTGTTCAAAGAACACATCTATCACCTGATCCCATGACTCTATGATCTCGTCATCTAGATTGTCAAACCACAATTTTGCACCATCTGCAAGTGACGATGAAAACAACTTGAGGTAGATTGTGCTAGCTGGAATCCTATCTATCTTCACCATATCACAACTTTCCATGAAGTTTCTAATGTTTGTCACTGGATCCTCAGAAGGGTGGCCATGGAATGCATGGGATTTGACTAAAGCATTGAGTCTAGGCTCTATGTTGTAGCTTCCCATATTGATAGCTTGTCTTTTGATGGACCCTTTCTGGGTCGTGGACGATAAAGCCTTTATTCTCTCCCATATCATCTCTTCTTCTAGTTCATCTACTCTATCCCCCATTTCTCTTGACTCAGGTACTATTGGTGCCTCTGGTTCTTCAATCACAGGGTGGTTTGGTGAAGGTGTTGTATTGAACCTGTCCACAGACCTGCCTAGCTATCTTTCTCCTTGTAAGAACTCTGCTTGTTCAAAGCTTGGTGAAGATGGTCACCGTAGTCTAGGGCTCTGGTATGCACCATGCACTAGTATCCCTAAATAATATGAGAATGGATGCCAAGTCTAGAAGCTTATACTTAAAGAAGAAATTATTTTAATTCAGCTTCAAGTAAAGAAATAAAAAAATGATGGCCTAGAGTGGCCGAATGCAGTACTAGTAGTGCAGGATGTTGTCGCTTCCCCGACAACAGTGCCAAAAACTTGATACACGGTTTACTGTGCGTAAAATGCAAGTAAACATATCAAATTAATAAGGCCCTGTGAGGTCCGAGTTGAACACAAGGAAGCGTTTCTCCAGTAGACTACTACTAGTAACTACAGATCAATCAGCTAGGCCGGTGATGATTATTTGAATTGAGTTGAATTGTTAAATGAATACTAAAGTAAACGAATTAAAGGTCTAAGTAAATCAGAACAAGAATGAATTCTTTAGGAGGTGGTTTCACCATAGATACCACTAACAATCAATTCCATACACTAATATCTAATATATCAATCCCTGGATAAAGAGCCTATAGCCAGAATTACCTGCTTCCGCAGTGTAATTCACTACCTAATCTAATGTTGATCCCACTCCTGTGGTTATTGGTCTGATTAGTTAGGTGCCTTATACTTATACTCTGGGTTTCTCCTCTCACATATTCTCCACTTTTCTCAAAGGGGGCAATATACGAGTAATCCTATGCTTTGCAACCCTTAACCCCTCTCCTGAGATGACTAAGCATATATTAATCCATTCATGGTGATCAAGCACAAATAGAACATGTAACGTTCATAGAATTATATCCAGTAACAATGAGATAACTTGATATTAATGCATAGAAATCAATTGCAGTGTATATCCGGGCTACTCTAGGGTCCTAAACAATACATGTTTCTAGACTTGAATGTTTTTCATCACAAAACATGTAGAAGTGAAGGAGAAAAACGTGGGGAACATAGTAGAAAGTAAGGTAATCCCTAGATCTTTGTCCATCTGGATGATCCCCTCCATAGCACGTGCGTTCTACTATCTTCCGGCTGTATAACCATCCTCCGTAGGTGCTCAGATCTTCCTGGGTGAAGCGTTCGGTCCTCCATCCTTCTCTTCTCTCTCTTTAGTTGTCGTATGGTTAAAACGAGGGCCCCCTTAGGTCTGGCCATTGTCCCCCTAAGTCATAGGAATCACTTAGGGTCCAAAATTACATCCACTATTGGAGTAGAATAGATCTGCGGTCTGCCTGATCGGGTAGTCTTAGTAGTATCGACTAGGTGAGTCGATAGTACCAAGTTACTTAGGTTAGTCACGTGATCCCGATCCTGTAGGTACCATCGACAGGGACTCGATAACAGTGACTTTTTGTGATTTCAAATAGCCTCTCTGACGTCAAATCGGTAGCACTGAGTTGGAAACTTGGTAGCAGCAAGTTTTCTTGATTCACGCTGGTCTTACTGATGCTATCTTAGAAGCACTGACTTTCTTTGTTGGTAGCATCGAGATCTTGTTGGTTTTTGGGCACAACCCTGAGGGTAAGTCGGCAACACTTATTCTTACAAGGCCGGTAGCACTGAGTTGTATAGAACTGCCTTGTACTTGGTAATTACATAAAAGCATCATGAGTACTTAGAATGCGCAAAATGCTAATAAAAATGGTTGAAATCATATAATTTGATGCATTCAAGGAAATATAGGTTATCAATGACAATCCATGCCTAATAGGTCAAATAAAATCCCAAACTACACATGAAAATAAGGGAAAATGATCCTATAATAACGACTGAAAACACATGCATCACATCTGTATTCCCCTTCTATAAAAGGAGGAGGTTTCCAAGAACAAATGCATCTCATTTGGGGGGGGGTAACATCTCTCCCTTTTGGGGAATTCTTCTATCTTATATCTTTTATTTTAGTTTCTAACCTTGTAATCCTAATGGTTATTTTATATACTTGGGAAAGGATTGAAGAAGGATTGCCATTTCATTGTCACTAGATAAGAATCATGTTCAGATTCTTCTTTCTTTATTATCCTATATCTCCCCTTCTTCTTTCTTCCACCCTTGTGTTGATTTCTATAATGTCTGAGTAGTTCTGTCATTGGGGCATGGGGAGTAGCCCCATAGCCCACTCTTTCTTGATTGTATTTGACTCCAAATAATTTATTGAATGAACATTTTCCAATCCATTTTTATTTGATCGGATGATTTTACATACTCTTGTGGGGTTATGTGATCTCAGATCCCTACAAGAATGAACCCCTTATCCTTCAATTCAATTGTTATCTTTTTATCCATTGGATCTTGTATGTATTTTATGGTAGAATGGTTATATTCTTGTGGGGTTGCTGAGATCTCAGATCCTCACAAGAACGAACCCGTAATCTCTTGATGATATTTGCTAATATATTTTATGTTCCTTCTACTCATTTGACATGTTTGTTATAGATTATGGTCATGTGTTCATCTGACCCATGAGTTTGAACCTTAGGTGGAATTCACATGTTTCTCGATAAGATCTCAAAAATAAATTTGTTGGACCCCTGGACAAGGATACTCAAACACTGGGAT
Organism: Alisma plantago-aquatica; assembly: GCA_963693085.1. Classification (NCBI taxonomy): domain Eukaryota; kingdom Viridiplantae; phylum Streptophyta; class Magnoliopsida; order Alismatales; family Alismataceae; genus Alisma; species Alisma plantago-aquatica. The sequence continues at coordinate 296,527,106 of OY856415.1, forward strand.
CAACATGTTTCAGGATAGTTCACCTTTTACAGAATCGTGCTCCAAAAGGACACAATATACATGGTGATTATTTGATCATTTTGATTTAGGAGTTGAATTAGTCAATGTAAGAATGTGATCTATGGTGGTAATCCCCGAGACTCCCAGTGTCTTTTATCTTTTAATCAACTAATTTTATTCTGTACTTTACTTTCTTTTCTTAGTTGTTAATCAATCACACTCAATTGGAATTTACTTTCTATTCACCGCAACTGGTTTGGATTCTAATGCATACAATTCTGTATCTTGGGATTGATAATGTAGCACCCTCCCCAAGTACACACATGCACATAGTGGAAGCAACACTGAGTTATCCATAACTTGTGCACTCAAGGGGGCATTAAATAAAACTAGAATTCATAACAACAATTTAATTAATCACACAACTTTATAATAAGCATTCTCATCATTATTCTTACAAAAGGAAACATAAATGTTATCACATGGTAAACTCATTTAACATTTTGAGTCTCTACTTTAGGGTTGTAAACATGGAAAATATATCTAAATTTATAAACCTAAGAATCATATTATAGTTCCCACCCCACTGGATCATATCTTGTTCTATCTTTGTGCTCCAAGTCTCTGGGTGCTAGATCTACTCCTACTTCATACCTACGGGCATCTCATGCCCAGACATGCATTGAAAAAATGGTTGTTAGTGTAAGTGGCATGAGTATTCTATATGTACAGAACAAAAGTAATAAGATATTACAAAATATTCTTGAACATTGTAAACATGGAACTAACATTAAACTTTGTATGAAATTTGAAACAAAAATATCTCTTCTTTTCTTAACTTAATTCTTATCTTTTTAATTTATTTTTCTCTGGAGACATGCACTCTGGTACCTGGGTCTCATGACCTGCACTAAGGTTCCTAGGTCACATAACTTTCATATAGGGCATGGATTATGTATCTGAATAATCATGCACTAAGGGACTGATCCTCATGACTTGCATTAAGGTCCTGAGTCATGTCTATCCTATACTATGGTACATGGGTCTCATGACTTGCACTAGGGTGTGTGGGCCACATGATTTGCACAAAGGGCATGGGTCATGTCTTCTTAAGTTGACCGACACTAGGGCTAGGGTCTAACTCCATAATCTAATTTTATCTTATTCAATCTGATCTAACATGAATCTTAATGCAATATGAAGTTTTGGTCTTAATCATGAGCTTAAATATTAAATCTTAATATATGAATTGTTATAGAATCTTATCGTGAAATCTAAAACATACATCTTAATGGACTTACATCATAAGTCTTAAAGCATTCTGTTCTCATATTCTTATAATGACTCACATCATGAATCTTAATAAAATCTTATCTGGAAAACATAAGCATCACTTCATGTATTTTGATCTTATAATATGACCATGAACAGAATTTAATGTGTATATGAAGATGCAGGGTGACAGGGAGATTCCGAAGGTGATTGGGGGGGGGCGACTCCGACGGCGGGGGGGGGGGTGCCTCATCTAGTTCTACCTCTGAAGTCCCCGAAGCTGCTCAGGGTGGTAATGTAGTTGATCTGAGTAACGTGTTGAAGATCAAAGATCGGGGGAAATGGGGAACCATCAGATTTGGCTCCATCGGAGTCTCGTCTCAGCCTAAAACCTGGGTGGATCTGGTAACATCGAAGGTGGATTCCAGGGCCAGATTGTTCAAGAAGGTGGACATCCAAATGGAGAATGGCAAGCTAATATATCCATCGTCCATAGCAGATAGGAATGTTCAGAAGTGGAAGTTGGCTGCTGCGGGGTACATTGTGGGTCTTACTCTGCACTGGGCTTCTTTGGTGCATTTCCTTGCTCAGATGTGGAAGTTGAAGGGTTCCCTAGAGATCAAGTCGAGGGGGAAGGGGTTTTTTGTTCTTCTATTCACAAACGAGGAGGATCTGTCTACTGCTATTGATGAAGGTCCCTGGTTCATTGCCGGTAAGCCCCTGATTCTGAAGAAATGGGAGAGAGGGGAGCCAATGGAGAAGGTGAAGTTGTTAGAGATCCCGATATGGCTTAAAATTCATGACCTACCTCTCGAGCTATGGGATGAAGAAATGTTCGAGAAGATTGGTTCCTACCTGGGGAAACTGCTGCGTACTGACAAATTAACGGAGGACATGACTCGGCTAGAGTATGCGAGAATGCAGGTTCTTGTGGATGCGGAGTTTTCTTTCCCTGAGTTCCTTGAAATGCAGTGCGAGGACGGACATATGGATGTTGTTCGATTCGAATATGAATGGAAGCCTACTGTATGTAATGATTGTGGAAGTTATGGTCATGAGCATGGACTCTGTCGATCGCGAGAAGCAAATGAGAAGACCCCTGAAGTCCAGATTGTCCCTCCTCTGCTGAAGCAGGTTTGGGTGCCAAAGAGGAAGCTGATGCGTAACCCTTCTGCCGAAGAGGATGGGGAGGTCTTTAGCGACGCAGTGGAGGACATTGTCCCTGTTCCCAAACCAGCGAGTAGGGTTGCCAATGCCGACCAGCCTGTGGTGGAAAGAAGGAGTGAACAAGCTACCATTATAACTCCTTCTCCATCTCCGGAATGGGAGTTACAAAGGAAAAGGTCGAAGTCCCCTCCATGGGTGGCAGCAAAACTAGTTTATGTGGTTAGGAACATCGTTCTTTCCCCTAGTGTTAACAAATTCTCACTTCTTGCAAATATGGGAGACAGTGAAGTTAGAGATGGCAATGCAGATGAGGAGGATCTTTCAATTCCTTATGGATAAACCTTTCTCAATTAGTGCATGGAATGTGAGGGGTATTCATAATAAACTACCTCGCATTCATGGGGAGCTTGGGAGAATAAAGTCGGATATTCGTATTGTGTTGGAAACCAGAACAAAGAAGGAAGATCTTTGTGAAGTTGTGGAAGATCGTTGGAGTGGTGCCTCGTATATATCTAATGAGGATCATTACACCTATACTAGGATCATGGTGCTTTGGAATGATCTAGACATTCATATCAATATGTTGTTTAATAACGATCAGATTGTTCACTGTCAGGTTGATTTTCTGAGTGGGAGAAGGAGTTTTTATCTATCTGCTGTGTATGGTTCCAATGACGATGGTGATAGAGGGAAGCTCTGGGAGGCCCTGATCAGTCTTTCTCGGTCAAAGGGGCTTGCTTGGTGCGTTCTTGGTGACTTTAATGCAGTGAGGTATCCTTCTGAGAGGCTTGGGAAGCAACCTCCTTCTAATAGGAGTATGAGGGAGTTTAATGCTTGTCTTGAGGCTACAGGTCTTATTGAAATCTCTACTAAAGGGCCTTTCTATACGTGGGACAGTCACAGTAAGAAGGGGATAAGCTTCTTCTCAAAAATTGACAGAATCTTTTGTGATAGTGGTTTCCTTGCCTTATTTCCTGCCATTTGGGGAGATGTGGTTTCAAACTCCATCAGTGATCATAGCTCGCTCTCTCTGCATCTTCAAACTAAAAACAAAAAGGGTACCTCTTTCAAATTCGTTAATTGTTGGATTGCTCATCCTGGGTTCCGTGAGGTGGTGGAAGAGGCTTGGAGAAACACCAATGTTGTGGGAGCTCCTATGTTCAGAGTATATCGGAAGTTGAATGTTGTTAAGGGTGCTTTGTTGAAATGGAATAAGGATCATGTCAGTAATTTTTTGTCTAAGGTGAAGGAGGTGGAATCTGAGGTGTTTCTCAAGGTGAAATCCATCGAGGCTATTCCTGACGTCCCTGCCCTTCATGACGACCTTGCGTAGTTGAGGAAAAAACTCAGTAAGGCTATCTTGGATGAAGAGGTTTTCATTAGACAAAAGTCAAGATTGATCTAGCTTAAGGAAGAGGATAGAAACTCCTCATTCTTCTATGCATCCCTCAAAACTAGAAGAATTCATAATGGTATTTTCTTTCTTCAGGACGGTGATTCTATCATTAATGAAGAGAAAGGGATTACTGAACATGTTGTTGGCTTCTACAAGAACTTGTTTAATGCTGCTGATAAGTCTGTGGTAGACTGGGATGTTAATTGGGATCTGTCGTTTCTTTCTGATGATCAAAGTATTTTGCTGAGAAGATGGGTCACGAGGGAGGAGGTGGATTCTGTGGTGAAGCATATGAGTGGTAATAAATCCCCTGGGCCCGATGGATTTAATGGGGCCTTCTTCAAGTCTTGATGGTCGATAATTGGTGATGAGGTGAGCAAAGCTATTCTGAGTTTTTTTGATACTGGAAAGCTCTTGCATGAATGCAATAGATCCTTTATTACTTTGATCCCGAAAGTCCAAGGTGCTTCTTGTCTCAAGGAATTTCGTCCTATATCCCTTTGCAATGTCATTTTTAAGATAATTACTAAGATCATGGCGAATAGGCTGAAAGATGTCTTCCCTGAGCTCATCTCGAAAAATCAGATGGCCTTTGTCAAGGGAAGAGGTATAACTGATGCCATTTTGTTGGCAAATGAGCTCCTGAGTTCTTTCCCTAATACTAATGGGCCTCCCTTACTCTTTCTTAAAGCTGATTTATCAAAGGCTTACGACTCTGTAAGGAGAGACTATGTGATGTTCATTATGGAGAAAATGAAGTTCCCGACTTGTTGGATTAACTGGATTTGGTCTTGCTTCAATTCGGCATCTTTTCAAATCTTAGTCAATGGTAATCCATCCAATCCTTTTGATGCTTCTAATGGGGTCAGACAGGGGGACCCGTTAGCTCCATACCTCTTTGTGATTGCAATGCAGGGTTTCACCTCTCTTATGGATGCAATTGTGAAGTCAAAAGTTATTACTCCGTGCAAAGCCACTGATAAATTTGGGGTTTCTCATATCATCTTCGCAGATGATTTGCTGTTATTCACCAAGGCTGATGAGGACAATGCTAAAGAGCTTGCGAAAGTGTTGGACTCCTTTGGTCTTCTGTCGGGTCTGAAGCTTAATACTCTAAAGAGCCATCTTTTTCTTAGTAAAAGTGTTGAATATGTTGCTGCTGATTTGGAGAAGTTGCTTGGGGTGGAAAGACAGCAGCTACCTGTTAGATACTTGGGTCTCCCCTTGTTCACTGGCCGTCTTACCAAAGCTATGTGTGGTCCTATTGTTGAGAAGATTAAAAGGAGATTGGAGGCTTGGAAAGGTAAGTTCCTATCTGCTGCTGGGAGGGTTGAACTTGTCATCTCGACCCTTTCCACTTACCATATCTTTTGGTCAGCCACGTTTCCTCTTCCCAAGGAAGTAGTGTTGGATATCGAAAGACATATGAGGAATTTCATTTGGGGTGACACTGAGAATCAAAAGCACATTCATACGATCTCCTGGGAACAAATTTGTAAACCTAGGAAGGAAGGAGGCTTGGGAGTGAGGTTGGTTGGTGATTGGTCGAAGGTAGGGATTCTTAAAAATCTGTGGGATGTGGCCAGTAGGAAGGAGACCCTGTGGGTCAAGTGGTTGCACGAGAAATACATTAAAGAAGCTTCTGTTTGGTCGATTGGGTGTAAGTCCTCGACCAATTGGATGATGAAGAAACTGCTCTCTGTTAGAAATTTTCTCAAAACTCATATTGATTTTGTGGTGGGAAATGGTAAAAGCTTCCTGTTTTTGCATGATCCTTGGCTGCATAACATATATTCTTTGTTGGATGTCTGTGATGGTCACCTTGTGCTTCGTATGGGCAAAGGCTCCTACTGTTGCATTGCTGATTGTGTTTTGGATGCTAATTGGAGTCTGCCGGATATTAGAGGTGTTGGTAGAATTATTGCTTCTATTGGCAGTATGAATAATCTGAGTAGTTTGGAGGATGCTATAGTGTTTAGAGGTAAAAAATCTTTCAGGATGAAAGATGGTTGGGAGATAGTTAGGAAGGCCAATACTAATGTCAGTTGGGTAGATTGGGTGTGGAAGTCGAAGTTTCCTAGGAGTTGTTCTATGTTTCTCTGGAAGTGTTTCTTGAAGAAACTTCCCACTTGTGAGTATCTCAGGAAGATTGGTTTCTGTTTAGCTTCAAGATGTGTTCTATGTTGCTCTGAAATTGAAGATAGTGAACATATTTTCTTCAATTGTTCTTTCTCTGCGAAGATCTGGCACCAGTTCCGATTGGAGTATGGGGTTAAACCCTGGTGGCTAGAGTAGATTTTGGGGTATTCAGATATGAGGAAGTATACAGCTGGTTTCGTCCTCCAAAAGATTTGGCAGGAAAGGAACCAAAGAGTTTTCTGCGGCTTCAATAGAGATCATTTGGAGATTTGGAAGCAATTTTGTATAGACACCAAATTGCTTCTTGTTTGATGTACAGTTAGCTTAGATGTCCTTTTTTGCTCTTTTTTCCCTTATGGGCTTGTCCCTAAGCATTGTACATACTCACCTTTTTTGCTTTAATGGAAAAGGAGACCCACGCTATGTTCACCAAAAAAAAATATGACCATGAACTGAATTCTCAATACATTTTGATCTTGGTCAAATTTTTACCTTAAAAATTTAATCACATCTTAATATGTTAAAAAAAAATATTCTTGTATTGTACTTAACTCTTTAATCTTAATCATTATAAAAAAATATAAATACCTTCTTAGTTCTCATATCTATCTATATAAGAAATGTTAATATCATACTTCTACTTGAAATCTTACATACATGGTTATATCACATACTCATGGAAGTATGTCAATCTTACTTGCATATCTTACCTTGTGATCATATTCATTAATATGAATGATTAGTAGTAAATCTAATATGAACATAATCCTATAATTTTCTCATGAAACTAGTTCATGAATCCTAATCATTCTAAGAAATCTTAATAACATATCTCTATTTGTGATATTGGGTATGTGTTAGATCATAATTATGAAGGTATGAAAACTTTAATTGAGAATCTTACTTAAAATATCAGAATATTAGAAACATAAATAATAATTTCTTATATGAGAAACATGTGTACTGAGATGAATAAATATGAATATTCATGCACATGAACTACTTACCTAGATCAGTAGGAACAAGCCCCTAAGATCTTCTTGATCATTCAACTTTAATTTACATGTATTATAAACCCAAACCCTAGATTATGATCTTCAACCCATAATTACCCTAGGTCTGGTTATTCATGAGAACCAAATGAAAATAGGTCTTGAAACCTTGACCGTTGTCTAGGTCTTGAGAAATTGATCAAGATCCACATAAGGTTTGCATTTTTATGATACATGGACTAATTTCTCATATTTATACAAGGTTGGAAGATTATTTTATTGAGTTAAAGCATTTGTTACCTTGAGAGATGGTTAAATGGGTCGTAGATGGGATCTACCTAAGGCATGATCCACTTGACCTGCACTCCTCTCCCCCTTCATCCTTGGCTATTCGCATAGAGGAGGACACCCCCTCTGTTTCCCATGTAAAATAGAGTGGCACATTGATGCTTCTCTTACTGGTATGTCATGGTGCACTAGGGAACCTTAGCCTGTAAAAGCCCTTATCAGTGCTCTCAACATGAATCTACACCCACAAGTGCTCCCTACATCTACTAGATCTCATGCAAGATGCATTCTTGAGTGTGTAGAGGTTGTTGCCTAGGTTGCCTCCAGCGGCCTACAACTATTCATGAGAGGGGTCCTAAAACCAGAGATCAATGGAGTGGACTCCTCCTTGACCTTCCAAATCATCATGGTGAGGTCAAGGGGTTGGTTATAGAGGATGGTGCTGAACTATCAAACATGTAACATGCTATTTCACCACCTCTTCTCTTCCCCATCATCAATTTCTTCATGAAGAATAAGGCACAATGGAATTGGAAAACTCCTGTGGGTTGCACTCATACCCTACACAAAGGATTTAAAAAGTGTTGGATCCAACCACCTATCTAGATTCCTTGTTCCCTAATAACAATCTTCCTTCCTAGAGAAACATGCGGCAACTATCGATGCTTGTGCAGGGACTTCATTGGAGATTCCACTCACGCACCCCTATCCTTGATGACATCAGTAAAGGCCAATGTGATCCTTCCCTTCTATGGGATTGTTTTTCTACTTCCCTCTAGATCTCACGGAGCCCTCTAAGATTGGTTGGGCACTCATCACTCAATCAATATACATATGAGAATAATCTATCTGTCATGGCTTCCAGTTTTTGATGTACCTATCTCTACCCTTGTATCTTCGATGTCCTAGGGATTATATATATTCAACACCATAACCTTCTCCCCCACTTGGGACTCCACCTAGTTGGAGAAAATTAAAACCAATTGCGAGATTGACACCCAAACAATTGTTTCCAAAGTATTATTATCTCCATTATCATCTCTCATTCCTAGTTTCCATCCACATTATCTCCATCCATCCTAGAATCTAGACCATTATCTCTCTATCACATATTTTCTATACAAAAACAAAAAGCAAGACTCGTGAAAATTGGTTAACTACCTTATGGTATGATAAGGCTAGAACATATATATTATGACATATTAATCATATTAAGGCCAACATGTGTGAAGTTTGAATAAAAGATATTATATTCATATCTTTTTCATTTGAGGTGAATATTTAAATCAAAATTGAGCCAATCATTTTCTTGACCATTATCTCTATATCACATATTTTCTATACAAAAACAAAAAGCAAGACTCGTGAAAATTGGTTAACTACCTCATGGTATGATAAGGCTAGAACATATATATTATGACATATTAATCATATTAAGGCCAACATGTGTGAAGTTTTAATAAAAGATATTATATTCATATCTTTTTCATTTGAGGTGAATATTTAAATCAAAATTGAGCCAATCATTTTCTTGAAATTTTGGATGTTACAATACTACCCACCTTACAGGAAATTTTTTTCTTCAAAATTCTACCAGTCTACCCACTTTAGGGTTTCACATATTCTAGGTATATACACTTCCAACAATTGTCATAAAGGCAGGTGATACATTCAAGGTAGAAATAACTAGGCATGTCTGTCATCAATATACATATACTTAAATGAAGCTTAATATCTAACTCACATCAATCTCACTAGCATGACACCAAATATATATTTCCCCCTGTCATTGAGTTAGCCACATAAGGGTTTTGGTTTCACTTTGAATCCAATTCCCTAATATATGTCAAATAATCTAAACTTCGTATTCATCCTTGGTCTTAGTATTTTATCTAATTAATGTCAACTCCTTATTTTCTTTGCCACATTTGAATACATGACGATCGGTCATATATTCAAAGGTAACATGACTTATCATACTTATCTTAGAACCTCCATAGTGTACATGTCCTAGACCACTTGCAATTGAAATGGCATGACAAGCATGATAATACACAGAACATTATTTCTATAAAACTGCATAAGCTTGTGTCCCATACCACATACATGTAGGGAAGAGAGAGAGCATGCCATATTCAATTCTAGGGTTAACATGAAAGGCCAAAACATCTAGGCACATAAATGCAATCATCATCTAAACTTTTTTATCCTATCTAGATCTCTACTTTGATCTCTAATATATTACACTTACTTCTTATATACTTAGGGATACTACTTGTATTTCTAAATATGTACTATACATCTCACATAACTTCTTATATGGTGATCTTAAGTAAGAATGTGAGAACTCATCTGGTGGCCAACTATAATGTCGCTTTGATACCATTCTGTAACATCCTCTCTATGTACACACATACACATCATGGAAGCAACATTAAGCTATCCATAACTTGTGCACTCAAGGGGGAATTATATAAAACTGACATTCATAACAACAATGTAATCAATCACACAACTTTAAATAATAAACATTCTAATGATTTTTATTAAAAAAGGAAACATAAGTTTTATCACATGGAAAACTCATTTAACATCTTGAGTCTCTACTCTAGGGTACTAAACATGGAAACATATAGCTGAATTTATAAACCTTAGGATCATGTTATAGTTGGCACCCTTCCAGATCGTATCTTGTTTTATGCTCCAAGTATCTGGGTGCTACATCTTCTCCTACTTCACACGTGTGGACATCTCATCCTCATCGATCAATTAGAAAATGGTTGTTAGAGCAAGTGGCATGGGTATTATATATGTACAAACCTAAAGTATAAATATATTACAAAATATTCTTGAACTTTATAAACAAAGATATTTCAACTCTTCCTCGACCATCCATATAATCACAGTGAGGTCAAGAGGCTAGATATAGAGGATGATGCTAAACAATTGAACATGTAACATGCTCTATCACCACCTCTACTCTTCCCCATCCTTAGCTTCTTCATGAGTAACAAGGCACACTGGCATTGGCCAACTCTTGCGGGTTTCCTTGCACCCTACATAAAGGATCCACAAGTGTTGGATCCAACCATCTGTCTTGATTCCTTGTACCATAAGGCAATCTTCCTATCTTGGAGAAACAGGAGGGATATCTTGATGCCTATATAGGGACTTTGTTGGAGATTCTACTCACACTCTCCCTATCTATGATGACATAAATAAAGGCCAATGTGATCCTTCTTTTCTATGGGTTTGTTTTTCTACTTCCCTCTAGATCTCATGGAGCCTTCTAAGATTGGTTGGATACCCATTGCACAATCTGGATAGAAATGAGAATAAGTTATCTCTCATGGATTCCAATGTCTAACATACCTTTCTCTATCCTTGTATCTTTGGTGTTTTGCGGCTTATATATCATAAACACCATAACCTTCTCCCCCACTCTAGACTCTACTTAGTTGGAGAAAAGTAAGGAACCAATCATCAGATAGACATCTAGACGATTGTTGCCAAATTCTTAAAATTTTAAATTTTTTCCATGATCACCTCTCTCTCTCTCTCTCTCTCTCTCTCAGTTTCCATCCACATTATCTCCATCCATCCTAGAATCTAGGACATTATCTCTCTATCACATATTTTCTAGTTAACAACAAAAACTAAGAATCGTGAAAATTGGTCAACTTCCTCATGGTATGATAATATGCCTAGAACATCTATTTTATGACATATTAATCATATTAAGGCCAACATGTGGAAAATTTGAATAAAATATCCTTAAATTCATATCTTTTTCAATTGAATTGAATATTTAAAATAAAAGCGAGCCAAACCCTTTTCTTGAAATTGGGGATGTTAGAGATACCTTACTGAATTAAAAGTTGATTTGTTCCTCACATCAAGTTAACAAACTCTATAGAAGGTTAAACTCTAGGATTTCTCCTAGTGAATTTTTTATGTGTGCAACGACCAAATACAAATTTTAGCATCGATACTAGGGATTATGGTGTCTGCAATGATGCAAAATTTGATTTTGCATCGTATACACACCAAATCACTAGGAAAAGTCTTAGAGTTTAACCTTCCAAAAAGACAGTCAACTTGTTGCAATCAACTTTCAAGTAGTAAGGCGTCAATCCAAGGGACAATAAAATAGGGTTGAAATCCAAAATATGGGTTGTGGAGAGTTTGATTATGCTAAGAACTAAAAGTAAAAATGCAGAAATAAAGATTAACTATTCAAATGATAAAGTGTACAAGGGTCCACACGATCACCATCAAAAACCAGGTTCCTACATTAACCCATCCAATTCCTTATTTTAATGACCACATCTGGATTATGTGGATTTGTATCCCATAGTAGCATAATTCAAACAAAGTCTAGACTTCTCTCAGACCCGAGGTCAAGGAGTTCGAGAATCCTTGTCCAACCATCCAACATAAATCTGTCAGGTGATCACATCAAGAATATGTGATTTCCCTTTCGATGTTCAAATCCATGGATCAGGTGATCGTGTCACCATAGGCTGTAACAAACAAGATAACTACGTTAAAAGATCATAATCTAAATTAGGTGATCGTGTCAAAAGATAATGCTTCTTGTTGAGGCACGAGATTCAACATCCCCACAACAATATAATATTTTTAAGTAGAAAACGAGTGCATATTAGAATGATAAAGGATCATTAAATCGTATCAAGAGATCGTGCATTCGTTATTGTTAGGATTTGAGGTCTTAGTACCCCCGTAAGAATATAATTAATATCTGTTATTTGAAGAAAAAATGGTTTTGGAAACATCCTTTCACTATAATATTGAAGTCAATACAATTAATATAGAGAACAAGATATGGGGATACTCCCCATGCCCTAAAATAGAACTACTCAAAGATAATGTAAAGAACAAGATTACAATGTGAAAATCTAGATGCCCCAGGGAGAGATATCCTAAGAGAAGAGATGATTTTTTCTTTGGAGTCCCCCTCCTTTTATAGGGGGAAGAGGGGGCAAAATCCTAGAAAGGTGGTTGCTAGCAACATATAGATTTCTTGATTTGGGGCTTCAGTCGATCGATTGGTATTAATCCATTGCTTCAACCTAAAGTTAGATTGGTCAAACATTGATTACATTATGACTTTCTTATATAGGTATTTGACTAAGTCATTACTTGCATTCTTTCCTCCACACAAAAACATATGTCATTGTCCAACTTTTCTTTGTACCTGGTCAAAAGATCAAAATTTGAACACAATAATTTTCTTTCCCCAGATGGAGAGATTTATTGAATTGTCTTCCTTTAATAATTTGACCATTTGACTCTCTTTGTTGTAGAATTTATAATACTAAAATTTTGATCTTATTTTGATCTAGTCACATGTTCCAAAGTAGCATGGAAGTGAATCTTTCCTATAGCAATTTAAATTTCCTTTCTAACACATATTCAAACATTAAGTTTAGAGTTCTACCCACCTTAAATAAATTTCATCCTCGAAATTTCCCTTGGGCTTCTACCCGCCTTAGGGTTTTCCTTACCTTTTCATTTAGTGATAGTTTTTTTTGGTCCTCTTCATTTAGTGATAGTTACTATTTCAAGATTCATATATGTTCACAATTTTGCATAAAAGAATTATGTAGCATGAGGCATCTAATTTTATTATGATCATGTGGACATGAATTAACTATTATTTTACTCCTCATATTCTCAACTTATACTTTAGGGTTAAGAAATCAACTCATGCCTATACCTAGGACATGACTTTCTAACATTAGGTATAGATGACAATCTATTTTAGGTCTTTTGTATTGTCCATCTTTTTACATTGCTAGGCATGTGTTGATCAGGCACATGCCCAACAATGTGAAATTGTATTATGATATCCTTCACCAACCTAATAGCACCCATGTCCCATACCACATGTACTAATAAGAAAGGAAGGGATGCATAATAAGACTTATGTAATGACATTCCCTCTGCAACCCTCAATTGGTTGACCATCTCCATTGAGAAAAGAGAGGAGATGACATTATCTAAGATTAGTTAATACCTAAGATATAAACCAGATGTGACGTCCCCGAATTTTCTAAAACTTAATCTGATGTGTGACGTCCAAATTGAAACCCTCACCTCAGCGAGAATACCAATTTAAACATCTCACACTAGGCTAAGAATAAGAAAATCAGAGGAAGTCAGAAGGAAACACAATCAGTAGCTAGCACATGTACATGAACAATAATAAAACCATACACACATGTTCACCATTCAACATATAATTACAACATGAATTGTTACAACATTTGATATTACATATTGAACAGCAAACTATAACATATACATGTACTACTACTAAACTACATGATCTTAAGACAACAGGTCCACCTGTACATCAGCTCGCTACACAACTCTCTCTATCCTGGATCTTCAAGAGCATAACCACAACCTACACAAAAGATTACATGTGGTACACGTCAGCACAATATTTCAAGTATATTGTACTGAGTACGCCTACGTGTCTTTTTATATACCTCTCATCATATCTTGGCAATAAGATAAAACTAATATACTTGGCAGTAACATAAGAATATAAGAAAAGCATATACTTGCACAAGGATATTCATTAACAAAAGAGAACACATATTTTAAACTTATTTTCCATTATATACCAAGGACTTTATGATCACTACCAAAGAGTTAGATCATTTGTACAAGGTGACCACTACCAAAGAGTTAGGTCAGACAACTACCAAAGAGTTAGGTCATATGTACAATGTGACCACTACCAAAGAGTTAGGTCACTTCCAAGCACACTACCAAAGAGTTAGTGCTTTCATATAATGGAACAAATATATTATGTTTGATGTGTTCATAGCAGTAATCATGGAAAATCATGCAACATATCATACAAGAACAATCATTTCATCCAATATCATATGCCAAGTATTTTACTACACATATAACACAAGCATATTGTATAATAAGCCAAGTAAGAGGTAATGGCATACCTTGATCAAGAGATAGATCATACTAAACACATATCACTGATGTCAACTATAAGCTTGGTCAAACCTGATCAAGACAAGACCATATACTATCATCAGGTTCTCATCTTATTATATCTCATCTTAACCCTAATTATGTCCATTAGGGTTTCTCCTATCTCATTATAGTATTCTCATGGTTACTTGTATTCTTATCTTATGATTATCTCACTGATGCCATTTTCCAGATTACATCTTATTATTAAAGTTCATCATCTGAACATTAGGTTCCATACCCTTTTTGTGCACATATTAACCCTAGGTTACCTCATTAACCTAGATTAGGGTTTTATAACATATATTAATATTCATGTTCCCATAACATGGATTTTGTTCATCATTATGATCTCATAATTAAAACTGAGGTTTCATATATTGATATGGGCTTACTCTGTGAATTTCATCATTTATTGAGCATGTATGTATTTATTGCATTTTATTAGGGTTATTGGCCCTAATTAGACATATTAAGAAAATTATATAATTTCGTGCATCAACATGATCATCACTGACATCAGGTGCACTATAAACATTATTATAGACTTATTGGCATTTTCCCATAATTTTAGAACATCATTTGACATTTATTATCCATCAATTAAGCATTTCACTACTAACGAGATATCACTGATATTATTGCATAAAAATCCTGATATTATCATTCCACTATGTTCCCCTCATTTTTCTAAACATTTTGATATATTGTTTGTATTTTTATGATAACGGAGCTAATTACTAGGAATTATATGAGAACTCAAAATTTTAGGGATTTTACCTTTTTTGAGCCAATATGAAGGTGACACGTGGCCCTGAGGAGTGTGCACCTCCTTAGCTTGCTACGGGCGGTTCTTTGGTTGATCCGGTCTGGTTCACTAGCGGGTTTAGGGGTTTTCTTGCTGGTTCACTACCTCAGGACCCGACTTTCTCTTCTCATCTTTTCTCTGCTCAGATAGCGTTCTCGCGGACTCTGTCTTGGGCATGCGCCGCCGCATGATCCAGGTCCGGTGAGCAATCGAGTTGCGTCTCCTCCTCCTTGCCAACCTTTAAGTTGCATATTATCTTTGGTTAGCCTTCCTCCATGCCGCCGACCTCTCAGCTTGCACTTGGCGGGTCCTCCCAGTAGACCTGAGGAGATAGCTGGCGCCTGCTCCTGATGAGGCGGAGAAAAAGGGGCGGAATTGACCCTAGTCGTCCCCATGCATTTGCAGAACATTAAAATGATTGCAAGGTTTCCAAGGTTCACCTGCATCCTCCATTTGCGGCGGGAACAACTTCGGATGGCCGTCGATCTCAGTCTTCTTCTCCGGCAAAGGTGCCTTTCGACCACCATCAAAACTACCTTGAGGGCATGCGGGAACACATGGGTTGAATTCCCCTGATCTCGAGCTTCATTTTCCCTTCTCTTGTCTCCCTCCAAACTCTTCTCTAGGTCCGACTCCTTCTTCTCTAGTTCGGACCTGCTCTCTGTAATGGAGATGGGAGAGGAAGCGGAGGTCCATTCTCCCTCATTTCTACCTCATTTTCTATGCCCAGGGTCTCAAACCACTCGCAATGAGGATGAGACTTCAACTCCCCGATTAGATATCCCCCCCTCACCCCACGTTCTGGAAAGTGGTGGCGGGGATGACATCGGCATCAACTCTCCCACTACCTTGCTCTAACCGCAAGGTAGATGAGGACTTGACAACCCTCAATCGAAAATCTAAGGGTCAGAATCTACGTCTAGCAAGGAAGATCCGTGGCTTCTCTTATGACTGCTTAAGACCATAGAATTGATGATCTAGGGCCCGATTTTGGCCACGCGATCCAACCATATATCAAAGGGGTGCGTGACAGAGTTGATATTCAGAACTTAGTCAATATAACTCAAACTTTATTAAACAAAAACATCAATGCGTACATTATTTCATCATGTTCAAACTTAAATAACTCCCTCTAGGAGCATCCAAATGCCACCATATTTTAACCATAGCTTCTCTACCTCTCAAGGTACATTCTACTCCAATTTGGTGACCAAACTCATCTATTAGACTATCTAATTAAATTCCTCAAGAAGGCAGAAAAAGAGAGATCTTAATCATTATATAAACCTCAACAATGCTCCAAACTTGTTAAAACATTTGGGATTCTCAAAACAACTCAACATGTGTGACTTGACTTGTGTCATTGGACAATTAAGGACTCCAAAAGTCCACTCCATCACATCCTACACACCTTAAAAGAAATTTCGGCCTCGAAATTAATCCAGAAATCCAGTCTTTCACATCATATACATCTTAAAAGAACTTTCGTCCTCGAAAGTAAACCATCCTCGTACTCCAAGGAAAACTACCATGACTTCATCCACATGTAGGCACTATTCTATGTGCAACATATCCGCAATGATTACCTGGAACCATGTATCCAAAGCACTATTAGGGGGGTTTTACAACCATCTTGGGTGCACAAACACTCCATAGAAGGCTCGAACAAGGGTTTAGAAGCTCTGATTAGGTCATAACACATCTCATATGTTAGATTTGCTTCCTTATCTTAACTCGTCTATTAGGATTCAACATCATACTATCACGTTCAAAGGAAGTTAACTAAAGTTAGATCATTATATTAAGGTGTCATCAGCTTTATGTTGTGCTAACTCTCAAACTATACTTTTCATCTTTATTAAGCACTTGGATTAACACATCATGTAACATGTTTCGTTCAAATGATCTTATTTCATTTATCATCATAAATTACAACATTTACTAATGATTTCATCACGAGATTAGCCAACAATTTCACATTATCATCATTATTCATGTATATGGTTAACCATTTATACTTTGATATCTATTAAACCATTTCTAGGTTTTCATCATATCATGTCTACATATCACATCTTGAGATTTGAACACATCCTTACATATATTATATTATGGTTGTGCTAAACAAACTTATGTGAGTGGCTTATTAAACATATATCAAAACTTTATCTAGTCCAACTGAGGTTCTCCTAACCCATATCATGAGAGTAATGCCATGCTCAGTCTCTTGAGCTAACTCAACTCTATGAGTATCTCATATGCATATACTTTGTCTTTCCTCTCGGTCTAGGGTTCTTAGATTACCTCATTGGCACTAGTGATAGCTTTACAATCTCTCGCCACATAAGCACAAACCAAAACATGCTATGGCATACTATCATAGATTTCTACCCATGAAACATCTTTACCCAAAACTCTCATATATACACCACTAGATTCTTATGTGGGAAACCACCAACCCGAACATGAGGCTTCATAGAAACTAACATAGCTACCTCCTCTAGGGTCTAGGGCTCTCTCCCTCACCCAGATGGCAGGCACTCATATTCTTATTCACATATGCACACATAACCAGCCTCTCTTTATCTCTAGGGTTTGGTCCTCCCAAGGACATCTAGGGTTCAACAAAACTATAGGAATCATACATAAAGCAACTCAACTCAATCACTCAGGAGTAGTCTAGTTTAGGACATATCATATCACATATCTCATATCTTGGAGTTTAGGTTCTCTACCTTCTCCCAATGGGTCTCACTCTCTCTGGAGTTAACCCCGAAATTGGTCCCAACACTAGAGGTCCTCCTTTGTAAAAGAGCTTGAGGCTCATGCTGACTCACAACCTTGTCTTAACTTAACATAACTTATCACATAAAATCCTAGCTACTTGCATCATCAAAACTCATCTTGCATCCTCAAACTGAACTTGGGTCCTCAATGACAAACGTATATCATCATAAACATCTTATGTCTTCTATATAAGACTTACATCAAAGCTAATTTCATCTATTCCATCTATCATATATTCCAACAAGGCTCTAGACATCTAATCTAGAACTACTCTCTCTTCTAGACTGATGTCATCACTTTCAATTGGGTTGCATGACCACCTCCTACTCGTACATGTGTGGGGACACATTTTTGTAATACATATACATAATAAAATATTATATAGTTTTTCTCCGATAAAACAAGCGTCAGAGAAAACTATCGAGGTTCGATCCGTTTGGAATAAAAAAACCCAATCCTGAAAACGAGTGTCCCACACATAGTAGAGAGTCCAGTGTCATGAAAACTGGTGAAAAGTGTGAGAACAAGGGGTAGACTAGTGTAGCTACTCTAGACAACGTGCGCAATATGTCTAGGGTTTCTCTTCCTTTTATGTACGTCATTTCCAAATAGTGCAACGTCCCATACCGCTGCACTACAAGGAAAGTACGACATCTAAGGACTTGCTATACAACAAGCACCAGTCTAGACCTAGTTCTCAGACATCTAGGTGCTAACCTAGAGGCTAGGTCAGATCTAGTATCTTAAAGATGACTAATCTAACCCTAAAAGATTATTAAGTTCAAGGTTTTCTGGTTTTGAGTTGCATAATGAGAAAATGTTAGGCTTTGCTATTGTTCATGCTCTGATACCACCTGTGACGTCCCCAGATTTTCTTATTCTTAGCCTAGTGTGAGATGTTTAAATTGGTATTCTCGCTGAGGTGAGGGTTTCAATTTGGACGTCACACATCAGATTAAGTTTTAGAAAATCCAGGGACGTCACACCAGATATACACCTAACCCTAATACATATATTTCTACTTTAGGGTGAAAACTCTTGTTATCTAAGGGTTTGATAATCTTCCATGGAGTCCTTTCCTATACCTTAATCTCACAACTTCATTCAAGGGTGACTATGTGAATCATGCTTGCCTAGTGTCTATTAACCAAATTGCTCTGATACCATATTGTAACACCCCTTCAAGTACATACATGATAGTAGAAGTAAACCCTATGTTGTCCATACATTGGGTCACTTGGCTTGGAGGAACATTACAAAACATGATATACAATAACAACAAAATAAATGGAACACCATGCGTGAGTTGGAATCAGATTCATACATAGTTTTGGCAAAAGAAAACTACATCAAGTTCATCTAATCTACTTTGATTACAAGATTATACATAATGTAAATGATATCTAAACTTTGGATCACCTTGGTAAAAGGCACCCCACTAAGTATTTTCTTCTGGAAGATTCCTTGAGCTATTTCTTGCACTTCTTCCTCCTAAGCTTGCTCCGTACCTGTAGGCATCATGCCCCCAACCATGCATAAAACTAATGGTAAGTGGAATTGAACATTGTTGGGTCTAAGGGCTCTAGAGGGGGGGGGGTGAATAGAGCTACAAAATTTCTCACAAAATAGATTTTAATTAGGAGAAATAGCTTAATGGAAATTTGATGTCCTATCTAACAAGCATAGCAAGGATGAGAGAGATTGATAGAAAGCACTTGATAAAGGGATGTAGAGTGGTTCCACACTTCAAACTAGAAGTGAGTCAGTCCACTACCTAGAGAGGTCAACCTCTAGGACTTTGCAAGTGCTTTTCTCTAATATATCACCACAGAGATTTACAACAATAGAGCACCAAAGGACTTACCCATCCAACCACAAGGAGATCTCCACCTTAACAAGGAACTTACCCATTTATCTTGAATCTTCAACCTTCACTTAGGTCTTACCCATTCAAGCTCAAGTCTTCTTCCTTGAAGAACTTTGCTTCTCCTCTTGGATCTTCAGCCTTTACCTTCTCCTTCACCTGGAGAAGATGACCACCTCTTCATCAACCTTGAAGAGGACCAACTACAACTCCTTCTTCACTTGATGGAGCTTGCTTCAGATTTTCTTCATCAAAGAAGGGGGATAGGGAAGTAGTGGAAGATTGAGAGCCTACATGCATAAAGGTGGATATCTCTTAAAATAATCCTAACTCACTCACAAATCACAAAATGAAGTTTAAACTAGAGATAAAGGGGCTCAAGGGGTGGTAGCACACTCAATGATAGCAAGGACCTTGTGTGTAATGAATGAACAACCTTGGAATGAACTCCAAGTGGTCCTAATTATAGATGGGGGTTCTCCTTGAGTTGGGGAACACTTAGGGATGAAATATAGCCATTTTTGCTCATTGAAACAGATCTATTTTTGTCCAAACAAGTCACAAATGGTTATAATCATTTTTCTACAATTTCTATACAATGCATTTGGTTGAGATTCAATAAAGGTAACTCGACCGATCGGCTAAAAGACAAACTCGATTTTCAAACTATCGGTCAAGTTTGTCCTGGGAAACTCGACCGACCAGTGAAAATCACATTTGGTTAGTAACCCAATCGGTCGAGTTCTATGAATGCGCAACTCGACCGATGCACTCTTTAGAAAATTGATCCAAGGGATTGGCAGAGATTGAAACTCGACCGATTAACAACCTGTGATCGATTTTCTAAAGTGATTAAAAAGTAATTAAAACTTTGTACTAAGTGTCCCACATATTTTTCTCATCTTAGTTACAAGTCATATCATCAATACATGTGATTACAAAAATATTCTAAGGTCGTTTGAAGGGATTTCCTTATTAGAACACTTACATTGCATTTGACTTGAACTTTGGCAAGCTAGGGCTTGTGAAATTTGATTCTTTTCATGTACCTAACACCTGAAATCAATCTTGAATACACATATTAGATACATATGAATGGAGTGGTTGAGTCATTATCAAAATATGGAAAATGTATAACTTCTAGGTCAACATTCCCCCCTTTTAGACAGTGAGAAACCATTCCTTAAACATATTGAAAAGAATATTGAAATTATATAGTTGCCTTGTGAATTAGGGGGATTTAAGATTTGAACAATGTGAATTGCTCCCCCTCAATCTATGCTTACTTTAGCCTGCATGATTTCTCTTTCTACACAAAGAAATATAACATGCATGTACTATATGATCTTTTAGGCAAGTCATATGATATAGTAAGTAAAGAACAGGAAAAAGGATCACTTAAGCAATAATAGTAATATGATTGAGCTTCAAGACATTGAAATTTCTTTCCCCCTTTTGGCATTATCAAAAAGGAAGGGGGTAGAAGAGCATACAAATAGTTCTTCTTCAAACACAATCAAGTAGATATTCAAACATGTAATATCATATCATATATCAACCAGAGATGAGAGAAACAAACAAACTAGATCATAATCAAAATATGGTGAAAATATGGCATCAATTCATAATATATAACTGATGAAAGAGTAAGAGTGCATAAAAATAGAATATAACTCATGAAGTCTGTTCTCATAAAAGCAACTACAAGTGAGAATTGATGAAAGCTAAAGATAAAATAGTACAACTCAAAACATGTACCCAGATGTTTCTAATACAAAATAGCCTAGAAATATATATATGATCAGCAAACTAGACTAAAAACTAAGAAACAACTAGACATCTAAGCTATCTATGTCCACATCATCATCATCATCATCATCATCATCATCATCATCATCAGGCTCATAGTCCTAATCTCTGTCTAAAGGTGCAACAACAACACCTTCATCACCAAAGTCACCACCAGAGTCATCACCATCATCTTCAGCATCCTCACCATCACCAACATCCTCAACATCAACCTGGTCAGGCATCTCCTCATCGACAGAAGGACCAAAGCCATGACCAGGCCAACGAGCATTCTGCTCATCCCAAGTCATACCAAGAGCATAGAGCTCATTGGCCTGAGGGAAGGAGGAGGTAGAATCTCCCAGATTGGCAAGTAGAGTGGCCAAGGGGATAGCAGGCAACGAGAGGAAGATAGGAGCACATCCACCAACAACATAGGGTGTGGGAGCAGCAGCGGAAGGCTCAGGTGTGGGGTAGAAGTGATGGTATGTAAAGGATGCATAATCACTACTGGGGTATGGATGGTAGGTGGGGTATGGGTGTGCCTAGGATAAGTTCATGTTATACATGATTGAACATAAATCATAGTGCAGGTGCTCCTAGACCTGGAGGTTGTATGCTTGTTGGTGCATCATGTAACCCATGAGGTTTCATTAGACACATGGAATGAGGCAAAGCTAGGCCGGGGTGGCTGAGGAGGTGGAGCTCGGGTAGAGGTAGAGGCAAGTGCAGTTGAGGCTGAGGCAGAGGGCGAGGCACCGGGTGTGATAGAGGAAAGGATAGGCATGGATTTCTGAATGGTTGTCTCACTGATATACACTCCCTTCCTGACAGGTTTGTAGTGGAAGTCAGAGAAGAGTGATTTCTTAGTGACGAACTCAAATAGATCACATATCAGGGCCAGATAAGGAGGATGGGTGTCATGGGTGTTTTTTCCAGATTCAAAATAGGTCATATGGTGGAGGATATATATAGACCACTTGACTCCGACATTCTCTAGAATGCAGTACATTATTACCGAAGTGTTCTCAATAATATCTGTTTGATTTTTCTTTGGGTGAATGTTGCAGTTGACCACTAGGGCTAATATACTCTTCTTGAGATCAAGGGAGGAGGAGGGTTGGGTGCTCTTCTTCTTATATGGAACATCAGGTTTCTTGAGATAGTGATGAATATTAGGAAGAGTGATCTCATTCTGTTTTTAGAAACCTTTAGGGTCCAAAAGGTCAAAATACTCATTGTAATCCTTACACCAGGTATCATTCACATCGGCTCTTGAAAAGAAAACATTCAGGATATCCTCTAAGATTTGAAATCTCTTCCCGACGATCATGGAAATAAGGATCACTTGAGTATTTGACGGGGGTACAAGGGAGTCATAATTCCAATGCAAATTTGTGTAGAATTCGTGAACTACTTTCATGCTTGTAAGAGAATTGTGAAAGCACTCACGCTTGACACCCAGGGCAGAAAGGTTATGAACAGAAAGCAAACTTGCCACTTGATCAATGATATCATGATCCCTAAGGCTAGGCTAAAAAAGATCTCTAAATGGAAAAGGACTCCTAGGAAGAAGGTCCTTATACCAATTTATAGCTTCTATTGAGACAAAAAGGGTATCATCAAAAGTAATCAAGCGGGAAGAAGAGGAAGAGGATGGTGCATTGCTAGGGGCGGGTCTCTTTCTTCTATGTGAAGCCATGGAGGAAAAATAAGGAGAAGAAGAGAGAAAATGCACAAACCAATCCACCCAAAACGTTCACACACCAAGGTTGAACAAGGGGGAAGGTCTAGGAAGGTCTTCCTAGGTCAGATTAGGCCTAGGTTAGGGAAGGTAAGGTCTGGGGTTGAGAGCTTAGGGATAGAAGAAGAGGAATCGGTCGGCTATTGATTCAACCCTATTTTAGGGCTTCATCTTGTGTCATATTTCTCTTCAATCACATCTATACCTATTAGATTACCTGTTATTTCCTCCAATATGCTTATTTGTGTAAAATGCACTTATGGACATTATTTACATGTTTTTTAGGCATTTGGACCATACTTGATGGAAGAGAGAGAGAAGGAGTGATACCAAAGTTTCTCTACCCTTGGGGAAGCCCAAAGTGAAGTTCGATGCTCCCACAACCTACCACTAGTGGCCAAAGATCCATTGAAGCAAAGATGTCCAATAAAATCCAAAGAACAAAGTCAAATTACTGATCCAGGACCCATGACAGTCGTGGTAACACAGAATGGCCATGCTAGGTCACTTGCAAATCAACAGAGTCGCCCCCAAGTCAAGCTGAAATCACCACTGCCGTGCCACACACAATGGCTGTGGTGAACTGAGCTAGAATGGTCGTGCTGCACAGCACGACCATGCTACATCAAAGAAGAATGGGTGTGCTGCAACACCACAACCACCGTCACCTAGTTCACCATGGTCGTGCCACCCAACACGGCTGTGCTACCCTCAACCCACCATGGGCGTGCCAGTTTTAGTGCAAAAATGACCACCAACCTAACATTTGACCATTTTAATTCACACGATCATTGTATCCCACCACGACCGTGCTCACCCCTACCCACCATGGCCGTGCGACTCACAAAAGCTACTCATTTTTCCACTGCTTTCCCCATTTTCCCCTACTTAACCTAGTGCTTCCCCCCCACACCTATATATACCTAGGTGGAATCTGGGACACGAGGTTAGCTACCTTCCACCATCTCCTAGCTCCCCATTTTTGCTCCTTAGCCATTCCACTCCATTTCCACCTCCATTCCACTCCATTTCACTATTTACACTACCAAAACACAAGTTTATCCTAGTTTCTACCCATAATCCCCTTCATTCCACACCCTTGCACCTTGGAGGAGAAAGGAGGATGTCTTGCAGTAGTTAGAGAGGAGGATTGCTCCATCTACACCGAGCTCCATGGATTCTTCTACTTCTTTCTCCTTCCTTTTTGTATTTTGCTTTGTTATGAGTAGCTAGGCCCCTTGGGTGGGCTGTTTGGGGTGTAAAATGTTACTTTGATACCATGTTAGGGGAAAATGACATGTAAACTTTGTAATTCCATTTGCTAATGATTACATTCTATTTGCATCTCATTCTCCATGAATTTCTTGTTGGTTTGTGTGTGAAATCACCTAGGAATGTAGGGAAATTGATTATATATGTGAATTTTGGGATTTGCCCCTAGGTCCAATTCTTGGATCCCTAGATTTCCTCCCATCTTCCTACATACTAATCAATCTCCCTAAACCTAAGTGAGAGATATAAGTAGCTAGATTAGATAATTCTAGTGCAATTAGCATGGAGCCTTCTCAAGGCTAGAATGTGGGGGAATTGGGGTCCAAAGCCCTAGTTTCACCTCCCCATTACTACCCTCGACCCCTAATTACCCTAGGAATTTCTAATCTAGAAACCTAGACTTGAATAGACTCTAATTCAATTAAACCTAATCCCTAACCCATTTGAGCCTCACAAGGATAGTAGGGAGTGTTAGGAACTAATTCCCCTATACACAACCTATCATATCCATGGACAATTAGTAGCTTAGGCTAATTCATTATACTCTAACCTATTTTTTGGTTTGGATAATATAAATGTAATCATAATGTTCATATGTCACCCCCAACTAAAGTGATAAGTGTATCCCCTAAACATCTCACACCTTCATTAATTGTTGTAAAACCCTAGTTTTCATCTTGCCTAGCTAGTGTTAGCTTTTTTAGCCCTTTTCTTACTTAGTTAGCTTCTTGCCCTATTTTTGCCTTTTTCTTGCTAGTTTATCTCTTTACTTGATCTTGTGCTTCTCTCTTGATTGCCTTAGTGTAAATTGCCTTTTCATACCTAGCTTAGTCTTTTCTTGCATACTTAGTCTTAATCTAGTCTAGGGTTCACTTAGATTTTATTCTCGCCTTTAATTGCTTTCTTGCTCACCTAGTTTAACAATCAAATCACCTTTAAACCCTTAAACCTAGTCTCTGTAGTAGGAACACAACCAAACTAACCTAGCTCTAGTGCCCCCTCTTTTCCCTATGGATCAACCCTATACTTGCCACCTTCCTATACTGTGACAGGACCCCATGTGATTGCGGGTGTAGTTGTTTTAGTGTGAGTAGGTGTTAAGTTAGGTTTTATAAATATCGAAAGTGAATCCACTGTGTGTTCTGATCTCATGGGGCGCATCTAGTCGAGTCAAATCGTCTAGTGTGTAGCACCTCTAGAGGACACACCAAGCTTTCTAGCACCATTGTCGGGGATTAGAGGTGCTCGACCTAGCTAGTTAGTTTTGCTTTGACTTTCCTACTGCCCTCATCATTGCTATTCTTTATTCATTATTCTTTGCATTCTTTGTGTATATTGGTTTACTAACTCGTTCTCTTTTGTTTGGTTGTGCTTTGTGCATGTGACAAGCCACTCAGGAGGAAATAAGATGGAAGGCCAAAATGCACCCCACAAAATGCTTCAAGACTATTTCACGCATAGCAACTACACATTGCCAATTGCTAGTAGGGTTGATCAAATGCCAAGGGACCAATTCTCCATCCCTCCAGGTCTTCTTGGGATCCTACCCACCTTCTATGACTCACCTGGACTCCTTTCTTGAAGTATGCTCCACCTTCAGGATGCCGACGACAAGTGATGATTCAATTAGAATGACTTTCTTCTCCTTCTCCCTCAAAGATAAAGCCAAAGAGTGGTATGATTCAAAAAGGGACATCATGAGTTGGGGAGAGATGAAAAATGATTTCTTGAGGAAATTATACTCTATAACAAAGTTGACACAAATGCGGCGTACCATAGAACGTTTCAGTCAAATAGATAATGAGTGTTTCCATGAGGCTTGAGAGAGATTTCAAAAGATGTTGAGAGAATGTCCACATCATGAGATCCCCTTGTAGCAGCTAGTTCAGTCCTTCTACTCCAGTCTATCTCATGCAAGTCAAGCTACATTGGATTCTTCTTGTGGAGGAGTTTTTATGGCTAAACCACCTAAGGAGACATGGCCCTTATTTGAGAGTTTAGTAGAAAGTTCAAAGATGAAAGCTTCTAGTATGGTTAGTGGCAGGGACCTATATTTTGCTGTGACATCTCCAACTCATGATGATTCAAGCCCACAATTAATGAATATGTTTGGTGAAATGGCGAGCTTCATGAGAAACCAAATGACCAAACCTCCTTGTCATTCGGTCAATGCTATTGAGTTCTATGGGGAAGAAAAGAAGACACCTCACTCCTATAGCTACTAGGAACCACAAAGTCCCACATATAGCTCAAGGTGTGAGTAAGAGGTTCTCTCTAGATCGAAACTGTTTGATGATGTTCAAAGAGATGTTGCAAGGTTAGAAGAGAGAATAGAGCAACTATATTCCATAATCATTCTCCAAGAAGAAAAATTGTCTTCAAAATCCATCATGAGCCACCATGAAGCAAGTGGACCTATGCCTTCTTCCCACATTTTCTATAGTCCACCCCATGCAAGTACATCCCATTCAATCCTTCCAAGGATATTCTAATCCTTACACTCCTCCACCACCTCCCTCACCTAAAATCTCCTAAAACTTCACCTTCCAACCCCAATTCTCTCCTCCACCACAATTCCCCCAAGTGTCACCTCCACCTCCTCCACAACCACAACATGCTCCCCCTCTCCACCATGAGCAAGGTAGTGTTTTGATAGTTCTAAGGAGTGGGAAAACTCTTGAGCAGCCCGCAAGTCAAAGAAAGGTTGATAAAGCAAAGCAAAGGCAGCCAAGTGGTGATACTATGATTGATATTTCTAAAGATGATGTTGTGATATCACATGGTGAGTTTGGGATTCCAATTGATCCACCACATATCCGTTTTGCAGGTCCTACCATCCCTAGTGTTCTGCCTCATGTTCATGCAAGTACAAAAAAACTAGTGATCCTCCATTCATAGAAGCACTAGATGAGCCACCGGAATTGAAAAGGAGGAAAAAGCACAATGTTGATATTCTTGAGGTGTTTCACCAAGTTAAGGTGAGCATTCCACTTTTGGATGCTATCAAGCAAATCCCTTCATTTTCCAAGTTCCTCAAGAACCTATGCACTGTGAAAAGAAGGTCAACGACGAAGATTCCAAAGAAGGTGACATTGACTAAACAGGTGAGCTCCATCATACAACATTCACTTCTGTGAAGAGAAAAGATCCAGGAGCCGCGCTTATACCTAGTTATATAGGGGGACATCACATGAACATGTCCTTACTTGATTTGGGATCTAGTGTGAATTTGATGCCATACAATGTCTATGTTGAGTTGGGATTAGGAAAGTTGAAGCCGACACATTGCACTCTCCATTTGGCAGATAGATCCATAAAAGTGCCTAGGGGTAGAGTGGATGATGTATTGGTGATGATAGACAAAGAGAAAGGCGTAGTGTTCCTGGCAGATTTCATTGTACTTGATATGGAGCCGGAGGATAGGAAGATTCCCATTATCTTGGGAAGGTCATTCTTATCTACAGCTGATGACAACATTCATGTGCACAGTGGCACCGTGACAATCTCATTCATGGGCATGAAGATCAACATCAACATGTAGAAGACCCTAACCCGACGAGTCTGAGATAGGGATATTGGACATGATCACTTCACAAGTACAAATGGGCATTTGAGAGAAGGATACCAAGATGAAGAAATTTGTGATGAGTATTGTAATGAAAGGGACGAGGAACCTAGATTGAGTGCAAATGAGGGATGCATGTTTTGTAAGAATGGACACGAGAGAATTACAAATGGATGAATGATTGAAGAATCACCAAGAAGGCTAGATGAAGGCAAGAAACTCAACGCTTGTGGGAGGCAACCCACCTAGGTTTGGGAATTTTTGACCCAACCTTACATTTTTGATACTTTTGCTTTGTTTTTACATTTTTCCAAGAAAACACACACACACACACTTGTATTTGATCGTTTTTGTGTAGTTTTGAGATGTGCAGGTGAGAATAGAGTGAAATGAAGAAGAATGGATGAAATTTTGATAAAAAATCAATGGAAAATCAACTTGAGATCAAAGTATTGATGTGTGAACAAGATTTGAGTGTCATACTACAGTTACAGTGCCCACCACAGCCGTGGTGACATGGAACGACCGTGGTCGTGCACTCAATTTCAACAGGGAAATCATCAGAATTTGAGAAAATCAACTATGTATAGAATTAGGGCAGAACGGCAGTGCAATGAAGCACAACCATGCTACTTGATGCCACCACAGTCGTGCTATGCAGCACGGCCATTTCACAACCCAATTCCAGCAACTTAAGTTAGAATTTTGCAAAATTCCAAGTCACTTGCTCATTTCTCCGAAGAATAGAATGGTTGTGCTTCACACCCTAGCACCCATACAACCTTCTTCCCACCTTCTCCAACCATCAAATCTTCACCAAATCACCCCCAAATCATTCCAAATCATTTCCTCACCATTTCCACTACCTTAATCTCCATATTCCACCAATTTTGCCCCAACAACCCCATTCTTCGGAGAAGTTCAAAATTTGTTTATTTTACCTCCATTTTTGAGCAAGGATGAAGAAATTCACAAGGAAAGCAGTGGATAAGACTAGGGGTGTCATCTCCTATCAAATGAAACTGAGGGACAACAACCCCCAATTGACGGAGGTTGAATTGGATGCCTTGATGGATCCTATCATAGAAGAGACCTCTGCATAGCCATGGCAGGGGACACCATCATCGTCGAGAGCATCACAACCACCACCATCTTCTTCCTGGCCCTCTGTCTCATCTTAGAGACATTTAGCTTCAGCACCACAACCATCTGTTTCTTTGACAGTGCAGCCACAACCAGAGCCGCAGCCACGACCTCGTCGGCGGATCTTGCTTGATGAGGAAGAGGATGAAGATATGCCAGATGCACGACAGAATGAGATACCACAACATCGCCCCCATCCACAACCCGAGGTCACTACCAGAAGGGCAAAGGAACCTAAGCACCCGGAGTATTTGAGACACAAAGTGATAGCAACTCGCTATGCGTGCTAAGCAACAATGGAAGCTATGGGCTTCTATGCCTATTTCTAGGGCCTAATGGAGAAGATGGGATTATTTGAGCTCTTAACACTGCAACAAGAGTTGTATATTGAGCTGACTCGAAAATGCTTTGCTACACTAGAGAAAACAACTGATGAGGGCGAGAATGCCATTAAAGTGATGATTGGGGACAAGAGGTGGAAGATAACCTCAAAGCTTCTGAATTAGATTTTTTCCCCAGGTGAAGAGATGGTATCCCTCCTAGATGGAGGAAAGATAGAGAATGACTCCAGTTCCACATATCTGGAAATGTGGAAATACTTCACAGGCCAGAGTACTTTTGTAGTGGGGAAATCTAAGATGAGTGCTATCCATAATCCATTCCTCCGCTATGTTCAGAAGGTGTTAGCAAACACCATCTTTGACAGGTATGAGAACCAAGGCAGCTGCACAAAGAAGGATCTTTTTGTACTTGGTTGGATGACTAAGGAGAAGCATGTAAACCTGGGAGCTTTACTTATTGAGCATCTAAGGACAATCCCCTCCAAGTTCACAAATCCATTTGTAATGGGAGGGATTGTGACATCCATAGCCACTGCCTTAGGACATGACGTGACAGGTTACACAAAGGCAGATGGAGGAATGTTGGTTGACTTGCATTACTTGGTCCACTCTTCCATGATCATAGTTGTGGAGTAGAAAATCATCTACCAAGTCAACCCACCATACCTAGGAGTCTCCTTGGAGCTTCCCTACCATACTTGACCCCTCATGGAACAATATGGACCCACGCAAGATTTTCTAGAGAAATTGAGGAAGTATGAGGAGGAGAACCCCAGAGGAGATGGCATCCCTGAGGTGGTTTTTGCAGAGGGTCTAGGAGAACCCTCACAGGAAGATGAGTGGAGACGGGCGGTGGAGGATAGAGTGACACAACGAGTGAGATAGAGAGAGGATAAGATAGGGGCGTCCGAGCCACAACAGCCCTCAGTGAATGCATATGATATGGGTACCATTCATGCACAATTGGAGGTCATTCAGGCAACATAAGACATGATACTATAGGAACAAGAGGGCTTTCAGTAGACATAGGATGTCATGTGGTTCGACCATCAACATATGCATTACCAGATCAACCATCTTTACCGGTTCCAGAATGCCTAGGCCCAAAGGAACCCACAGTGGGGTGAAGACTGGTGGAGTTCTTTAGCAGCATTTTAGGACAGTTATCCGTCTCCACAGTCAGACTACTGGGGTGCCTACTACAAACAGGGAGGAGCACCC
This sequence comes from Alisma plantago-aquatica, assembly GCA_963693085.1. Lineage (NCBI taxonomy): Eukaryota > Viridiplantae > Streptophyta > Magnoliopsida > Alismatales > Alismataceae > Alisma > Alisma plantago-aquatica. The sequence goes on from OY856415.1 coordinate 296,557,919, forward strand.
CCCCCACCACCACCACAATGATCATCTACCTTATCATCCTAGACTTTAGTGTCATGCTTATGACATCATGATTCAAAAGTTTGGGGTGGTAGGGTGGTATGCCCTTCTTCTATTTTCACTCATTTTGTATCTCACTTGCTGTTTACTTTTTTTTTTGTTGTTTTTCCCCAATTTGTTTGTTTTGCTATCTTGTTTAGAGTTTACTGCTTTGCATACCTGCATGCCATGTAGTTTTCTTTCTTGTCATTTTTGCGTAATTTTCAATATTTTTTCTCTTTTTGCCATGCTTTGCATATCATGCAGATTTTTGGTAATTTTTGCATGTTTTAGCTAGGATTTGCTTGTTTGATATTTTAAGTTGAATAATATAGGCTTAGATGTGATTCGAGGAAACTTGGCACAAATTTGGCCAATTTTTCCCAAATTTGAGATTTCTTGTCTAAAAAGTGTGTTTTGACCCAATCTCTATTTTTTTGAGTAAAAATGATGACCTTTGACAAATGCAAGTGAATTATCATTGTTTGTTGCTAAATGGTATGAATTCTTGAGTTTTTACATGTGCATCACCTCTCTTTTATTTGTGGATGATTTGGTTGAATTATGATTTGAGCAAGCTATGAGCGCTTAGTTCCTATGAAATCACTTGATTGAAATATCAATTTTAGGTTGTTCATTCATGTGGTGTGACATTGTTGGATAAAGTGTTGGATTAATTTTCATGCATGATACTTTATGTTGAGAATCACGCCAATGACCCCTCTTTGACTCGACTCTTCACTCACCATCTTCTTACCCCTCTTCCTTATTAAAGGATTCCCAAGTGCACATATCATCCGTGGCCACCTCCAAAAGTTTGGGGTGGCCACATCTACATCCCACCGCTTCACTCTCATCACCATATTCCCTATCTAATCCAAGGGCAAATAAAAATAAAAAATAAAAAAAATGCAAAAATAAAATAAAAGGATGCTCCTATTTAAGAGCATTCAAATAAAGAAAAGATGAGTGCTCTATGTAATAGCACTCGAAAATCTTACCGCAACCCCTTCTTCCATCTTTATACCCATTGAGCTCAGAAACATAAAACCTAGCTCATTTTTCCCTTTTCCGCAACCACGTGGGTCATTTGGTGTGATTTGAAACATTAGGTTGAAAGAATGAAGGTGAAACAACACTCTTGGTCATCCTTGATTAACACCATTGTGAAATGGTTTACCCAGAACTACATGAAAGAAATATGGATAGTTGTGTGTTTTATGCACTATATTTGAAGTTCATATGCTTTGTGCTCTTTTCACAATTGGTTTGTGAAAGCAGGAGAGGAGAGAGGTGGAATGCATGTACTTAGTCACTATTGATCCTATTCAACAATAATCATTCTTTACATTGCATTTGTCATTTCTTGCTTGTGAAAATTTTGCAAAGAGATTGAGTTGGAGCATACTTGAGGACAAGTATGTTTCAAGTTTGGGGTGGTGATTCAGCCCTATTTTAGGGCTTCACCTTGTGTCATATTGCTCTTCAATCACATCTATACCTCTTAGATTACCTATTATTTCCCCCAATATGCTTATTTGTGTAAAATGTACTTATGAACATTATTTGCATGTTTTTTAGGCATTTGGACCACACTTGATGGAAGAGAGAGAGAAGGAGTGATCCTAGGGTTTCTCTACCCTTGGGGAGGCCCAAAGTGAAGTATGATGCTCCCTCAACCTACCCCTAGTGGCCAAAGATCCATTGAAGCAAAGATGTCCAAGAAAATCCAAAGAACAAAGTCAAAGTGCTGATCCAGGACCCAACACGACCGTAGTAACATAGAACGACCATGCTAGGTCACTTGCAAATCAACAGAGTCACCCCCAAGTCAATTAGAAATCACCATGGTCGTGCCACACAGAATGGCCGTGGTGAACTGAGCCAGAACAGCCGTGCTGCACAGCACGACCGTGCTACAACAAAGCAGAATGGGCATGGTGTAGCACCACGACCACTTTCACCTAGCTCACCACGGTCGTGCCACCCAGCACAACTGTGCTACCCTGAACCCACCACAGTCATGGTGACTACCACAGACATGCCAGTTTCAGTGCAAAAATGACCACCAACCTGAAATTTGATCATGTTAATTCACACGATCATTGTACCCCACCACAACTATGCTCATCCCTACGCACCACGGCCATGGTGATCCACCACGGCCGTGCAACTCACAGAACCTACCCATTTTTCCACTACTTTCCCCATTTTGTCCCTACTTAACCTAGTACTCCCCCACACCTATATATACCTAGGTGGTGGCTGGGGCATGAGGTTAGCTACCTTCCACCACCTCCTAGCTCCCCATTTTCTCCCCTTAGCCATTCCACTCCATTTCCACCTCCATTTCACCATTTCCACCACCAAAACACTAGTTTATCCTAGTTTCTACCCATAACCCCCTTCATTCCACACCCTTGCACCTTAGAGGAGAGAGGAGAACGTCTTGCAGTAGCTGGAGAGGAGGATTGCTCCATCTAAACTGAGCTCCATGGCTTCTTCTACCTTTTTCTCCTTCCTTTTGTATTTTTCTTTATTATGAGTAGCTAGGCCCCTTGGGTGGGATGTTTGGGGTGTAAAATGTTAATTTGATACCATGTTGGGGGAAAATGACATGTAAACTTTGTAATTCTATTTGCTAATGATTATGTCCTATTTGCATCTCATTCTCCATCAATTTCTTGTTGGTTTGTGTGTGAAATCACCTCAGAATTTAGGGAAATTGCTTATATATGTGAATTTTGGGATTTGCCCCTAGGTCCAATTCTTGGATCCCTAGGTTGCCTCCCATATTCCTACATCCTAATCAATCTCCCTAAACCTAAGTGAGAGATCTAAGTAGCTAGATTAGATAATTCTATTGCAATTAGCATGGAGCCTTCTCAAGGCTAGAATGTGGGGGAATTGGGGTCCAAAGCCCTAGTTTCACCTCCCCATTACTACCCTCGACCCCTAATTTCCCTAGGAATGTCTAATATAGAAACCTAGACTTGACTAGACTATAATTGAATTGAACCTAATCCCTAACCCAATTGAGCCTCACAAGAGTAGTAGGGAGTGTTAGGGACTAGTTCCCCTATACACAACTTAGCATATCCATGGCCAGTCAGTAGCTTAGACTAATTCATTAGACTCTAACCTATTGTTTGGTTTGGATAATATAAATGGAATCATAATGTTCATATGTCACCCCCAACTTAAGTGATAAGTGCATCCCCTAAACAGCCCACACCTTCATTAATTGTTGTAAAACCCTAGTTTTCATCATGCCTAGCTAGTGTTAGCTTTTTTAGCTCATTTCTTGCTTAGTTAGCTTCTTGCCCTATTTTGGCCTTATTTTGCTAATTTAGCTCTTTACTTGCTCTTGTGCTTCTCTCTTACTTGCCTTAGTGTAAACTGTCTTTTCATACCTAGCTTAGTCTTTTCTTGCATACTAAGTCTTAATTTAGTCTAGGGTTAACTTAGATTTCATTCTCGCATTTAATTGCTTTCTTGCTCACCTAGTTTAACAATCAAATCACCTTTAAACCCTTAACCCTACTCTCCATAGTAGGAACCCAGCCAAACTAACCTAGCTCTAGTGCCCCCCTCTTTTCCCTGTGGATCGACCCAATACTTGCCACCTTCCTATACTACGACATGACCCCGTACGCTTGCGGGTGTAGTTATTTTAGTGTGAGTAGGTGTTAAGTTAGGTTTTATAAATATCGAAAGTGAATCTACCATATGTTTCAATCTTGTGGGGCACATCTAGTTGAGTCAAATCGGTTAGTGTGTACCACCTCTGGCGGACGCACCAACTATTCTCTAGTTGAGAGGGAGAATAGTCATCTGAATCCAACTTAAGTTGGCTTCATCCTGCTGATCTGTTGAGTTCTGTGAGTCAGAAACTCAACCGATTGGTTCATTCAGAACAACTCTCGGCCATGGATCAATCGAGTTTGTCCTGGGGGTAACTCGACCGATGGTCAACCTGACCTAAAACCATCAAACGTAATTTCTAGAAATTTGAATGCTAATTAAATTTATTTTTCAAGTCTGTTATGAATATTAAACATACATAGGCACATATCACTCATCATTGGGTACTATTTTGTGATAAAGCAAGCATTTGCGAAAAATGCCCAAAAATAAGAGAAAAACAAGGCATTATGAACATGAAAAACCAATTTTAAGCATATTAGCACTAAAAATGATCAAGATAGATGCAAAACATATAGGATAGATGACTATTAGATAGAAGGCATATCAGATTCATCCAAAGAAGTTATAAGTAATTTTTATCAAATAAAGTTAAATTTCTCTCTAGCTAGAGGATTAGTGAAAATGTCCACCAACTGATTTTGTATGTCCACATGCGTGATATAAATATCCTTCTTGGCAATGTGATCATGAAGAAAGTGATGGAAAACCTCTATATGTTTAGCTCTACTATGATATATAGGATTGTAAGACAAGTTAATTGCACTAGTATTATCACAATAGATAGGAGAAGCATCAAAATAAATGTTAAAGTCTTGGAGCATTTGCTTCATCCATAGGACCTGGGAATAACAACTCCTGGCTACAATGTACTCAGCCTCGGTGATTCATATTGCCACAATGCTCTATTTCTTGGAGAACCAAGACACCATGCATGGTCCTAGGAGGAAACAAGTGCCACTTGTACACTTTCTATCAATCAAGCAACCTGCATAATCGACATCACTATAGGCAGTAAGAGTAAAGTCCCTTGACTTGGGATACCATAGTCCAAAATTTTGAGTTTTGGCTAGGTACCTTAAAATCCTCATAACAGCTATAAGATGAGATTTCTTAGGATTTGATTAAAATCTAGCACACAAGACAATACTAAACATTATGTCAGGTCTAGAGGCAGTTAATTAAAGTAAACTTCCAATCATACCTCTATAGATCTTCTCATCAACCTTTTCACCTTCTTCATCTTTATTTAGTTTGGCAGTGTTTGACATGGGTGTGTCCATCGGCTTGGTATTTTCCATCCCAAAGAACTTAAGTAGTTCATTGGTGTACTTGCCTTAGTTGATGAAGTTCCCATCTTTTGTTTGTTTGATTTGAAAGCCAAGGAAGAATGTGAGATCACCCATCATACTCATTTCAAATTCACTCTGCATAAGATCACTAAATTCTTTGCAAAGATCAAGGTTAGTTCCATAAAAAATGATATCATCAACATATATTTGAATGATAAGAAGAAGTGTGCTTTAGAAACAAGGTAGAATCCACTTTGCCCATGATATAACCATGATCTAACAAAAAGTTCTTTAATTTCTCATACCAAGCCCTTGGTGCTTGTTTGAGTCCATAGAGAGCTTTTTGCAACCAATAAACATGGTTATGTAAACTATCATGTTCAAAGCCCGGAGGTTGTGCAACATACACTTCCTCCTACGTTGTACCATTCAAAAATGCACTTTTAACATCCATTTGATACAAAAGGAAGTTTTTATGACTAGTAAAATCAAGCAACATATGAATGGACTCAAGTCCAGCTACAAGTGCATATGTTTCACTAAAGTCAATACCTTCCTGTTGATTGTAGCCTTGAGCCACTAACCTTGCTTTGTTTCTTACCACTTTGCCGCTTTCATCTAGCTTGTTGTGGTAGACCCATTTAGTGCCAGTGATCTTTCTATCACTTGGTCTGGGCACAAGGTTCCAAACTTTGTTCTTCTCAAACTATTCTAGCTCCTTTTGCATATCTAGAATCCATTCTTCATCCCCAAGAGCTTCCTTGACATCTTTAGGCTCTAGTTGTGAGATGAAGGAATTGTTAGCTTGTTCTTTGTTGAATGCAGCCCACACCTTTACTCTTTCAAATGGATCACCTAAAATCAGCTCCTTAGGATGATTCTTTGCAAACTAGGGAGTTGGATCCTTTTTACCATCATCTTTTTCTTCTTCTTTAGCAGCCACCTCTTTTCCGTTTTGGGTGATGTTGAGTTCTTTAAGAATAGGAATTACTTCATCTGCAACATCATCATTAGAAACAATATCTTTGGGAATAGAGGGGTTAGTCTAAATAAACATGACATTAATAGATTCTTCTACCTTAGCAAGGTCAATATTATAAACTCTATATGCCTTGCTAGTAGTGCTATAGCCAAGAAAGAAAGCCTTATACGATTTCAGATCAAACTTGTCGAGAGAATATTTCATATTCAAAACAAAACAAGGACATGCAAAAACATGAAAATGCTCAATAGAAAGCTTTCTACCAGGCCATATCTCATTGGGGGTTTTCTTAAGCGAAGGATGAGTGAAAACACAATTTTGCACAAAATAAGAGGTACTGACAGCTTCAGCCCAAAACTTCTTAGGAGTATCATACTCAAGAATCATGGTCCTAGACATCTCCTATAGATACTTATTATTTCTCTCTACAATCCCATTTTGTTGAGGTGTTCGAGGTGAAGAAAAGTTGTGTGCATAACCCGATTCGTGACAAAAATGATCAAAAGCTCATTTTCAAATTCTCCCACATGGTCACTATGGATGGAATCAATCCAGCAAGAAGCTTCATTCTCAACTCATTTACAAAAACTAGAGAAGACATGATCGGTTCAAATCGCGCGTTTGGAAAGGGAGGCTGACTCAGAAGGAATCAAACTTTTAAATTTATAACATGAAACCTTCAAGGACCCCCGCAACTTTATTACAGGGTCAAAGTAGATATACAAGGTCGAACACAGGGATGTGGTGACATGTAGGGTGTTTGATAATATATTCTTGAGTCAGATAAGCCAAGACGATAGTTGGAAAAGTAAGGGACTAGAACTAGTCTAGTGGGTTGTCACAAATTAAAATAAAACAAAGAAAAGAAAATAAAACTGATTCTGTACGATTCTACTAATCAGAGAGAAGGAGCTTCTAGCTATGTAAACACAAGTTGGGCAGTCTATGCACCTGTTCTCGAGCATAGAAAACCCTCAAACACCTCAACAAGCAACCTACATTCAAACATAGCACACACCATGGTATCTGTTCCTGTGGGGTCATCCCACTCCCTCTTGCGTAGTGCGACTAAAATAGATCTATGGTATGAAACCTCTCTCAAGAAGGACAAACCAACATCCTAGAATATTCTAGATACCCTCTCAGGTCTAGAATATTTTGGGATGTTAGGAACATATGACCTTGAACCATCCTCCTTTTAGATTTCGATTCAAACTATCTTCTCTTGTCCATTTCTACAATGAATCTCTCGACATAGGAAGAAATAGCAGTTCAAGCAAAAAAGAGATCAACCAAACTAGCAATCATAACCACAAAGAGAAGATAGAACAGAAAACATACTAGATCTGGATTAAATCTACTTGCTTAAGGAAAAAGTACATAAACATGCCCAAAACGGGCTACATAACCAAGAAGGAGATCAACTAGCTATGAACAAGCATAGTTGGCACCAAACAAAGATGAAAGAACATCATGTATACAGAAATAAAGGAGAATAGTAGAAGAAAGAAGAAGAAGAAGAGATTTAGCCCATAGAGGAGAGGTGGCTCTCGTTCTCTAGCCTCCATATAGGCCAGATCTCATCTTTTGGGTTGTCATCCTTGATCTTCTAGACTCCTTGGCTTCCTTTCTCTCTAGATCTGCCCTGAACAACAGCTTGGTTGGTGGATGGAGGTGGAAAATGATGGTGTGGACGTTCTCCTTCTCTCGAAGAAGATGGATCCTCAATCTTCTCTCTTCTAATCTTCCGCCTTTGGAGATCTAAGATTGGAGGTGGAAGATGGTGGGGAATGGAAGCACACTGAAGAGACGGGTGTAGAATGAGCACTTCGGCCTTCTCAGACCTCCATACTCTCCCATAGGGCTCTGGGAACCTCACTAGGTCGGAACCACTAGGTGGAAAAACTCCCCAGATTGGAACCCCTCTCCAGGTTGTGGGGTGTGTGTATTTGTAGGCAAAATTGTTGAGGTCCTGATCCAGACCGTGGTCTTGCTTGGTCACGGTCACAGTGCACCCCCTGGTCGATATGTAGGCCTCAGTCACGGCCGTGGTGCACTCCGCGGTTGCAGTCAACCGTATCCTAAGCTAGTGCACATAGTACAATGCTTAGTCCACCGCGGTCGTGAAGGATGGGAGTCTAGCTGCTGCAAAAATTGTGTGTTGGGGAGAAATCATGGAGAATAGATGTCTTTTCAGGTTCGGTGCCTGCAAGTCCCAAAATTGGCAAGTTGAGAAACTTTATCTAAGAAAAGACATAAATTACTAAAAGATAATAAACATGGGTTATTTTGAGTATATTAAGGCTATGTTGACACAAAACCATAAATAAATACTTAGCATAAATGCATAAATTTGGGTGTTATCAAGACATCAAATGTATCACACTTTGAAATAGAAAGAAGGTCCAAGTATATCTAGAGAAATCATCAATAATAACAAGTCAATACTTGGAACCACGAAGCGATTGTGTTCTCATTGGTCCAAATAGATCAATATGAAGAAGCTCAAGAGCTCTCTTAGTGCTAAGTACTCCTTTGGATTTGAAAGAGGACTTGATTTGGTTTCCTTGTGTACAAGGTTGGCATTCCTCATCCTTTTCAAAATCCAATTTAGGAAGACCCTTGACTAAGTCATTTTTCTCAACTTCTTTAATTGATGCATATTACATGACCAAGCCGGCGGTGCCAAAGAGAAATATCATTTGAATTGGCTACAAGGCATCTACCAACCACATGCTTAATAGAGTTAAGAACAATAACATAAAGATTACCACTTCTAGATCCCTTATACATAACTTGGTAGGTGAGAGAATCTAGAATCAAACATTCAAAAGTAGTAAATAGAACAAGGTAACCATTATCACAAAGTTGAATAACACTTATTAAATTATGATGTAGGCCATCCACAAAAACAACATTCTTGATGCATAATGATTCTCCTAAATCACCCTCACCTTTGAATTTTCCTTTCTTGTTATCCCCAAAGGTGACAAATCCTCCTTTCTTCTTTGTGAAATTTTTTAAATGGCTTACATCACTGGTAATGTGCTTTGTGCAGCCACTATCAACAATCCATCTATCTTTTCCCTACAAGAAAGGAGAATGTCAGTTACCAACTCAAACTTTGGGATCCAGAGTTAGCTTGGGGACCCATTTCATCTTTAGATTGGTCCCCTTAGGCTTTTAAGGACAATAAGTAGAAAAATGATCATCACATTTGCAATAAGAAGAAACCATAGGATTCTTAGTGCCCGAAGATTCTCCTACAAAGAAAGAGATATCCTTGCTCTTTTTCTTACCTTTGGCCTTGCTCTTTTCCTTTGAGTCTCCCCCTACAAATCCCAAACCAATAGTACCAATTTGTTGGGTAGAATGATCAAGGATTTCATTTAGGAAGTTCTTCCCTTTGAGGAATTTCTACAGAGATGCTCTTAATCTATGGTTATCATCATTCAAAGAAAAAATAGTTGAAGATAAACTAGATATGTAATCCCTAGCATGAACAAGATCAGCCTCAAGATATAAAGCTTTAGTAAGATATGAATCCTTTTCAAGAGAGATGGAAACAACATTAACACTAGGCAACAAAGGTCTAGAAGATAGATCATTTACTTGACTAAGAAACCTAGCATTTTTAGATTTTAGCATTTGAATTTCTTTGAGATAAGCATCTCTCTCTTCTCTATGAGCATCAATAAGTAACTTAAATTTAGCATTTTTAGTTTTAAGCAATTCAAGTTCTTTTAGGAAATTTTGGTTCTCTTCCTTAAGATTTTCAATGTTCTTAAGGTAGATACCATTCTCAACTTCAACCCCATTGAAGTGGAGCTCAAGATTAAGATATTGCTCTTGCAAGTTATCAATACTCTCAAGATTGGTTTTCTCATTCAATTTCAAAATTTCAAGCTTAGCATAAAGATCATCAATGATTTTTCCTAACCGTTTTCTTTTACATTTACATTTAGCAAAAGAAGAATGGGTAGTAACAAGCATGTCAATGATAGCTTCTTTAGGAAATTCATACAAACTTACCTCACTTACCTTACTTACTTCACCAATGTCTTCAATTATAGAGGCCATGAGAGCAAGGTGGCACTCTCCATCTTCTTTAGATCTAGAGTTACTTGAAGATGAAGCTTCCCAAGCCATATGAGCTCATTCTTATGTCTCTTTTCCTTCTTGTCCTTCCTCTTGTACTTGCTTTCCTTCTTATAATCCTCTTATTTCCTTGAGCTGCTCTTGTGGTGAGATTTGTTTTACTTTGGGCATTCACTCTTGTAGCGCCCCTTTTGATCACACTTGTAGCATCTTGGAGTAGAGGACGAGGAGACTTGATTTCCCTTAAAGTGCTTGCCCTTTATGTAGTTGGATTCATGCTCACAAGGGCCTTCATCTTCACTAGAGGAGTGAGAGGAAATCTGGCAAGCAAGTTGTTGTTGAAGGATGACAACCTCCACTTGTGCTTTGAAAGCACTATCTTTGATCTTCTTAGCTTCCTTCTCTTCTTGCTTAGCTTCTTCTTCTTGCTTGTCAAGTCTAGGCTCATGGGCTTGAAGATTGCCAATGAGTTCTTCAGTTGGGATGTCACCAAGGCTCCTCACTTCTTCAATAGAAGTAACCTTTGACTCCCATCTCTTTGGAAGAGTTCTCAAGATCTTTGAGTTCATGACTCCTCTTTCCAAAGGAGTGCCCAAGGAAGCCAACCCATTGACAATGACATTTAGCCTTGAATACATCTCCGTAATGCCTTCTTTCTTTTCCAATATTAAGGTTCTCTAGGAGGATACCCAACATGTAGATCTTTGCCTCCTTGAATTGCTTTGTACCTTCATATGTGATGCACAACTTGTCTCAAATCTCATAGGTGATATCCCATGATGAGAGAGATTGGTAGAAAGCACTTGAGAACTCTGGTTGGCTCCTTGTATGGTGTGACCATCACCTTCTACATATCAAAGTTCATCCCTTGAATGTAGAACTACATCTGCCTCTTCCAATAGAGGAAGTTGGTGCCATCAAAGACCAGAGGAAGCATGGAGAAGCCCCCCTCTAGATTGAGTGAACCAAGTAGGTTGTCGCCCATCTTCTCATCTTGTTAGAGATTGTTGGAGAAGATCCTTGGCTCTGATACCACTTGTTGGATCTAAGGGCTCTATAGGGGGATGAATAAAACTATAAAATTTCTCACAAAATAGATTATACCTTCAAATTATATGAATTAGGAGTAATAGATTAATGATAATTTGAATTCCTATCTAACAAGCATATCAAGGATGAGAGAGATTGGTAGAAAGCACTTGAGAAAGAGATATAGAATGGTTCCACACTTCAAACTAGAAGTGAGTCAATCCACTACCTAGAGAGGTCAACCTATAGGACTTTGCAAGTGCTTTTCTCTATTATATCACCATAGAGATTTATAGGAATAGAACACCAAAGGACTTACCCATCCATCCACAAGGAGATATCCACATTAACAAGGAACTTACCCACTTAGCTTGAATCTTCAGCCTTCACCTAGGTCTTACCCATTCAATCTCAAGTCTTCCACCTTGAAGGACTTTGCTTCTCCTCTTGGATCTTTAGCCTTTGCCTTCTCCTTGACCTGGAGAAGATCACCACCTCTTCATCAACCTTGAAGAGGACCATCTACAACTCCTTCTTCACTCGATGGAGTTTGCTTCATATTTTCTTCATCAAAAAAGGGGGATAGAGAAGTAGTGGAAGATTGAGAGATTTACATGCACAAAGGTGGAGCTCTCTTACAATAATCCTAACTCACTCACAAATTACAAAATGTAATGTAAACTAGAGAGAGAAAGGGGTTCAAGGGGTGGTAGCACACTCAACTATAGTAAGGACCTTGTGTGTAGTGAATGAGCAACCTTGGAATGAACTCCAAGTGGTCCTATTTATAGATGGGGGTGCTCCCTTGAGTTGGGGAACACTTAGGGCCGAAATATAGTCATTTTTTCTCAAGGAAACATATCTATTTTTTTCCAAACAAGTCACCAATGGTTATAATCACTTTTTCTAAAATTTCCATACAGTACATTCAGTCGAGATTCAATAAAGGTAACTCGATCGATCAGCTAAAAGACAAACCCAATTTTCAAACTATCAGTTGAGTTTGTCCTGAGAAACTCGACCGACCAGTGAAAATCACATTTGGTTAGTAACCCGATCGGTCGAGTTCTGTGAATGCACAACTCGACCGATGCACTCTTTAGAAAATTGATCCAAGGGGTCGGTCGAGATTGAAACTCAACCGATCAACAACATGTGATCGATTTTCTAAAGTGAGTAAAAAGTGATTAAAACTTGGTACTAAGTGTCCCACATATATTTCTCATCTTAGTTACAAGTCATATCATCAATACAAGTGATTAAAAAAATATTCTAAGGTCGTTTGAAGGGAATTTCTTATTAGCACACTTGCATTGCATTTGACTTGAACTTTGGCAAGCTAGGGCTTGTGTAATTTAATCCTTTTCATGCACCTAACACCTGAAATCATTCTTGAATACACATATTAGATACATAAGAATGGAATGGTTGAGCCATTATCAAAATATGGATAATATATAACTTCTAGGTCAACAGTGGGTGTAATAGTAAGTTGTTAGATGTATGGTGTTCTCCTTGTATCTCTTATGATAAATATAAGTATACATAGATTGCAAAGTCCTAGAGATGATATCTCTAGGTAGTGGATTGACTATCTCCTAGTTTGGAGATTGAAACCTCTCTAACCACCTTGTCCAAGTGCATGTTTCAATTTCTCTCATACTTGCTATGCTCTCTTATATAGGACTTCAAATTGATCTTAAGAATTTGATTTAAACTGATATAAATCGAAGGTCTAACTTTTTCTGTAAGAATTTTGAAGATCTATTCACCCCCCTATAGAGCCCTAGATCCAACAAGTGGTAGTAGAGCTAAGAATCTTCTCCAACAATCTCCCATGAGATGAGAAAATGGGTGAGAACCTACTTAGTTTAGTCAACATAGAGGGAGGCTTCTCCATGCATCCTCCGCTCTTCAACGACACCAACATCCTCTATTGGAAGAGGTGTATATAGTTTTACATTCAAGGGATGAACTTTGATATGTGGAAGGTGATGGTCATACCATACAAGGAGCCTACTGGAGCTATGTCAACATGGAATGAAGATGCTCTAAACGAATCCCAACTCAATGCCAAAGCTAGAAGCATCCTCTATGCAGCCATTACCCCAACGAAGTTCAACCACATATCTTCATGGAATATAGCCTATGAGATATGGGATAATTTGTGCATCACCTATGAGGGTACAAAGCAAGTTAAGGAGGCCAAGATCTACATGTTGAAAAGCCTTCTAGAGAACCTCAAGATGGGAAAGAAAGAAGGAGTTGTCGAGATGTACTCTAGGCTCAACATCATCATCAATGCCCTAGCTTCTTTGGGACGCACCTTGGATAGAGGACCAATCAACTCTAAGATCTTGAGATCTCTACCAAAGATATGGGAGTCTAAGGCGACCTCCATTGAAGAAGTGAGAATCCTTGGTGACATCCCAACCAAAGAGCTCATTGGAAATCTACAAGCTCATGAGCCAAGGCTTGACAAGCAAGAAGAAGAAGCCAAGCAATAAGAGAAGGAAGCAAGAAAGATCAAAGATATTGCCTTCAAAGCTCAAGTAGAGGCTGTCATACTTCAACAAAAACTTGTTTTCCAAACCTCTCCCTCCTCCTCTAGTGAAGATGATGGCCCTAGTGAGCATGAAGCCAACTACTCCATAGGCAAGCACTTCAAGGGAAAGAAATCCTCTTCTTATACTCCTAGATGCTACAACTATGGCCAAAAAGGACACTACAAGAGTGAATTCCCAAAATCAAGAAAGTCACACCACAAGGGCAGATCCAAGAAGGAGGAAGAGTACAAGAAGGAGAGAAAGTACAAGAGGAAGGAAAAGAATGAGAGAAGATACAAGAATGCTGCTCATGCATCTTGAGAAGCATCATCCTCAAGTGGCTCTAGCTCCGATGAAGATGGAGAGTGCCACCTTTCAATCATGACCTCTACAAGTGAAGAAATTGGTGAGGTAAGTGAGGTAAGATTGCATGAGTTAGCTAAAGAAATTTTTATTGATATAAATTTTTATTGACATGCTTGTTTCTACCCGTTCTTCTTTTGCTAAATGCAAATCTAAAAGAAAGAGGTTAGGAAAAATTATTGATGATTTGTATACTAAACTTGAGATTCTTGAACAAAATGAGAAAACTCATCTTGAAATCATTAATAACTTGCAAGGCCAATTTCTTGATCTTGAGCTCCAATACAATGGAGTTGATGTAGAAAATGGTGTTTACCTTAAGAACATTGAAACTCTTAAGGAAGATAACCAAAAGTGCTTAAATGAGCTTGAAATACTTAAAACTGAAAATGTTGAATTCAAGCTTATTGTTGATGCTTGTAGAGATGAGAGGGATGTTTATCTCATACAAATTCAATTGCTTAAAATCTAAAAATGCTAGGTTTCTTGGTCAAGTTAATGATTTATTTTCTAGACCTATCTTGCCTAGTAATGATGTTGCTTCTATTTCTCTTAAGAAAGATTCTTATTTGACTAAAGCCCTCTATTTAGAGGCTGACCTTGTTCATGCTAGAGATGATCTTTCTAGTTTGTCTTCTACGATCTTATCTCTTAATGATGACAATCATAGACTTACAACCTCTCTGTAGAAATTCCTCAAAGGGAAAAAATCCCTAAATGAAATCCTTGACCATTCTAACAAACAAAGTGGTACCAGTGGTTTGAGATTTGTAGGGGACACCTAAGGTCAAGAACAAATCCAAAGCTAAGAAAAATAGTAAGGAAACCTCATTTTTCATTGGAGAGTCTTCTGGTACTAAGAACCCTATGATTTTTTCTCATTGCAAATGTGGTGATCATTATTCTACTTATTGTCCTTACAAGCCTAAGGGGACCAACCCAAAGATGAAATGGGTCCCCAAGCTAACTCTAGATCCTAAATTTTGAGTTGGGAACCGACACTCTCCTTTATTGTAGGAAAAAGGAAGATGGATTGTTGATACTGGCTACACTAAACACATGATAGGTGACAACAACCATTTCAACTACTTCATTAAGAAGAAAGGAGGTTTAGTTACCTTTGGGGACGATAAGAAAGGTAAGGTAAAAGGTGAGGATGATGTAGGTGAATCCTTGTGTATCAAGAATTCTCTCTTTGTGGATGGCCTTCAATCAATTTAATAAGTGTAAGTCAATTATGTGATAATGGTTACCTTATGCTATTTACTTCTTTTGTATGCTTGATTCTAGATCCCCTCACCTATCAAGTCATATATAAGGGAACTAGAAGTGATAATATTTATGTAATTGTTCTTGAATCTATTAAGCCTATTGTTGGTAGATGCCTAGTAGTCAACTCGAATGATATTTCTCTTTGGCATTGTCGGCTTGGTCATGTAAATATGCATCAGTTGAAGAAGTTGAGAAAAAAGGACTTGGTCAAGGGACTTCCCAAATTGGATCTTTAAAAGTATGAGGAATTCCAACCTTATACCCAAGGAAAGCAAACAAAGTCCGCCTTTAAATCCAAAGGAGTCCTTAGTACCAAAAGAGCTCTTGAACTTCTTCATAATGATTTATTTGGACCAATGAGAACTCAATTGCTTTGTGGTTCCAAGTATTGTATTATATACTTGGATCTTCTTTCTCATTTCTAAAAGTGATATGCATGATGATTTCTCTAGTTTTTGTAAACAAGTTGAGAATGAATCTTCTTGCCAGATTGTTTCCATCCATAGTGATCATGGGGGAGAATTTGAAAATGATCTTTTTTAACATTTTTGTGGAGAATATGGATATGCACATAACGTATCTTCACCTCAAACACCTCAACAAAATGGGGTTGTCGAGAGGAAAAATAGGTCACTACATGAGATGGATAGGACCATGCTTTTAGAGTATGACACTCCAAAATTTTTTAGGGCCGAAGCCGTTAGTACCTTATGTTTTGTACAAAATTGGGTTTTTACGCATCCTTCTTTGAAGAAAACCCCCTATGAGCTATGTCGTGATAGGAAGACTTCTATCAAATATTTCCATGTTTTCAGATGTCCTTGTTTTGTTTTGAATATGAAACATTCTCCTGCAAAGTTTGATCTAAAATCTTACAAGGCTCTCTTTATTGGCTATAGCACTACTAGCAAGACTTATAGAGTGTTTATTGTTGACCTTGCTAAAGTAGAAGAATCTATTAATGTTAAGTTTATTGAGACTAACCCCTCTATTCCCAAAGATATTGTTCCAATTGATGATGTTGCGGGTGAGGTAATTTCTATTCTAAAAGAACTCAACATCACCCAAAAGAGAAAAGAGGTGGCCACTCAAGATGAAGAGAAAGATGAAGAGAAGAAGGATCCGACTCCCTGCTTTGCAAAGAATCATCCAAAAGAGATGATTTTAGGTGACCCATTTGAAAGAGTGAAGATGCGGGCTTCCTTCAATAAAGAACATGCCAACAGAGCCTTCATCTCCCAACTCGAGCCAAAGAACGTCAAATAAGCTCTTGGAGATGATGAATGGATCCTAGCCATTCCAGAAGACTCTAGAGCAATTTGAAAAGAATAAAGTGTGGACCCTAGTGCCAAGACCAAGTGATAGAAAGATCATTGGCACCAAGTGGGTCTACCACAACAAGCTAGATGAAAGTGGAAAGGTGGTAAAGAACAAAGCAAGGTTAGTGGCTCAAATCTACAATCAACATGAAGGTATAGATTTTAATGAGACATATGCACCTATAGCTAGACTTGAGTCCATTCGTATGTTGCTTGATTTTTCTATTTATAAAAACTTTCTTCTTTATCAAATGGATGTTAAAAGTGCATTTTTGAATGGTACAATTGAGGAGGAAGTATATGTTGCACAACCCCCAAGCTTTGAACATGATAGTTTACCTAACCATATTTTTTGTTGCAAAAAGTTCTCTATGGACTCAAACAAGTACCTCGAGCTTGGTCTGAGAAATTAAAAAACTTTTTGTTAGATCATGGGTATATCATGGGAAAAGTAGATTCTACCTTGTTTCTCAAACACACTTCTAACACTTTTCTTATCATTCAAAATTATGTTGATGAAATCATTTTTAGAGAAACTAATATTGATCTTTGCAAGGATTTTAGTGATCTTATGAAGAGTGAGTTCGAGACGAGCATGATGGGTGAACTTACATTCTTCCTCAGATTTCAAATCAAGCAAACTAAATATGGGAACTTCATCAACCAAGAAAAGTACATAAGTGAGCTACTTAAATGCTTTGGGAAGGAGAACATCAAGCCGATGGACACACCCATGTCAAACACCACCAGACTTGATAAAGATGAAGAAGGTGAGAAGGAAGATGAGAAGCTCTGTAGAGGTATGATTGGAAGTTTACTTTCTTTAACTGCCTATAGACTTGATATAATGTTTAGTGTTGTCTTGTGTGCTTACTTTCAATCAAATCCCAAGAAATCACATCTCATAGTTGTTAATAGGATTTTAAGATACTTAGCCAAAACTCCAAATTTTAGACTATTGTATCCCAAGTCAAGGGACTTTACTCTTACAGCTTATAGTGATGCGGATTACGCAGGACGCTTGATTGATAGAAAGTGCACAAGTGGCACTTGCTTTCTCCTAGGACCATGCTTGGTGTCTTGGTTCTCTAAGATACATAGCATAGTGGCATTATCAACTACTGAGGCTGAATACATTACAGTCAAGGGTTGTTGTGCACAGGTCCTATGGATGAAGTGAATGCTCCAAGACTTCAATATTCATTTTGATGCTTCTCCAATCTTTTCTGATAATACTAGTGCAAACAATTTATCTTACAATCCTATATTACATAGTAGAACCAAGCATATAGAGGTTCTCATCATTTTCTTCGCGATCACATTGCCAAAAAGGATATCTATATCACACATGTTGAGACGGAAAACCAGTTGGAGGACATTTTCACTAAACATCTAGCTAGAGAGAAATTTAATTTTATTAGATCTAAACTATTCATAACTACTTTGGATGAATCTAATATACCTTCTAGCTAGTTTCTATCTATCCTAAATGCTTTGCCTATGTCTTGATCACCCTTTCTTACTTAATGTTAAAATTTTCATGTTCATATGCCTTTTTTTGCTTGTTTTGGGTATTTTTTGCAAACACTTGTTTTATCACAAAATAGTACCCAATGATGAGTGATATGTGCCTATGTATGTTTAAAATGCAAAATGGACTAGAAAAATAAATTTAATTAGCAATCAAGAGGCTAGAAATTAATATTTCTAATGTTGGTTCAGGTTGACCATCGGTCAAGTTGCCAAATCGACCGATCCATGGCCGAGGGCTTTTGTAAAGAGCTACTCGGTCTAGTTTCCCAGTCAAAGAACTCGACTGATGGTCGGGCTGGAGCAAAACTTAAGTGTGGTTTGACTGACTTTTCTCTCTCAAATAGAGAAAAATCGATTGATTCACTCTCCAACTCCCTCAAGCTCTCAACTCTAGCCTCAACCATCCTCTCCCTAGCCCTAGTTTGACCTAGCTCGACCTCCCTTGACCTCTTTCTCATCAACCCTAGGTGTTTGGTTAGTTTGTGGTGGTGTTTCTTATATTTTTTACCTCTCTATCCTCTTATCTCACCTCGATGGCTTCCAAGAGGAGAAAGAGAGCCGCCCCCTCTGGAGCACCATCCTCCTCCTCTAACTCGCACCTTATACCCTTTGATGATACGTTCTTTGTTTCCAATGATGTTCTAAATTGGTACAAGGAGCTCCTTCCTAGGAAACCCTTTCCTTTTCATGCCCTATTTGATCCAAGACCACATAGACAAAAGGTTATTGATCAAGTGCTGAGTTGTTTTACACCCAACACCTCTCCGCCTTGAGTGTTGAACATGTGTGCTACCACAATTCCATCACAAGAACCAAAATTGTTCACAAATTCTATGAAAATTTGCAATGGAATTATGACACCCTTGTACCCCCACCTAATGCTCAAGTAATCCTTACTTCCATGATAGCCGAGAAGAAATTCCAAGACTCTGAGGATACTTTGAATATCTTTTTCTCTAGTACTGAGGTGCCTGATACATGGAGGAAGGATTACCCTAAGTACTCTGACCTCTTAGAACCTGAGGTCTTCTACAAGCAATATGTTATCTCTCTCCCTGACATACATAAATTCTTGAAGGAGCCTTAGTTTCCCTATAGGAAGAAGTTCATCCTTCCCTCCTTAGCCTTAGACCTCAAGAATTGTATACTCGCCTTGGTAGTCAACTGCAATATTCACCCGAAGAAAAACCAAAGTGAAATTACAAAGAATACCCGGTGATTATGTTCAGTATCTTGAAGAACATAGGAGTCAAGTGGGATAGATATGTCCTCCACCACATGACCTGCTTTGACTCTGGTAAGAACACCCATGGAACCCACCCACCCTACCCAACCCTGATTTGTGATCTTTTTTAGACTGCCACTAACAAATATCTTTTTCATGACCGTCATTACAAACCTATCCAAAAAGGAGTTTGCATCAGTGAGACCACACTTTAGAAGAGTGTGTCTATCCATTCCTCTACCACACCTAGAGCCTCTACCTCCACCCATGCACCTCCACCACCTCAACCCTCCCGACCTACTCGCGCCTCTTTCCATGTAATAAATGAAACCCTCACGGGTTACATGATGCATCAACATGCATATAACCTTCAGGTTTAGGAGAACATGCATCAAGATCTTTATGCTATCATGCCTACCATGAACCTATCATGTGCCCATCCTTACCCTCCCTATCAATCCTACTCGGGAAGTGATTATGCATCCTATTAATACAATCACTTTTACCTTGCCCATCCACCTGCTGCTTCTGTTACTACACCTTCTGATGTTGGTTGATCTACCCCTATTGTGCTACTTCTCCCTGTTGGTCATATAGCTACCTTTCTTTCAGGACTTGGCGCCTCTGCTCCTACTTTTCCATAAGCTCAAGAACTATATGACATTGGTATGTCTTGGGCTGAGCAGAATACCAGGTGGCTCAGTCATGGATTCAATCTCTCTGTCGATGAGGAGATGCCAGATTAGGCTGATGAGGAAGTTGTTGATGATGTGGAGGAGGCATCTGAGGATGATGGTGAGGATGGATCCTATGATGACTCTACTGGTGGCTCTGGTGATGAAGATGATGTTGTTATCTCTGTTCCACCTTCAGACAGAGAAGATGACTATGAGCCAGAATCCTCTACTGATGATGATGATTATGTTGTGGAAATATATAGCCTAGACATTTAGATGTTTTAGTTTTTAGTTTGTAGATGTTGATCATATATATCTTTCTAGACTATTTTCTACTAAAAACATTTAGGCACATTATCTGAGATGTACTATTTTCATGATCATGTTAGTTTCATCATTTTGTCTTGTAGTTGTTTCTGATGACATCATTCGAGTGTCGTGATCTTAATCATATATACACTTACTCTTTGATTTACTATATCTCATGAGTTAGTGCCATGTTTCCCATATTTTGATTATGACTTAGATTGATTGTTTCTCTCTCATCTCTGTTTGGTGTATGCTTTGAGATTGCATGTTTTATTTTATGGATGTATTTTTTGGTTGTGCTTGGAGAAGACTTGTTTTTGTACTCTTCTACCCCCTTCCTTTTTGATAATGTCAAAAGGGGGAGACAAGTTCAACGTTTTAAAGCTCAACCATATTTCTTTTATTGTGTATGTGATCCTTTTCTTGTTCATTATATGCTTTATCATGTGACTTGCTAAAGGACTGTATAGTATACATGCTATATTGCTTTGTGCAAAAAGGTTAACTATGCAGGTTAGAGTAAGCTTAGATTGAGGGGGAGCAATTCACATTGTTAAAATTCAGAATCCCCTTGCAATTCACAAGGCTATGGTATAACTTTACATATCCTTTTCAATATGATCGAGGAATGGTTTGTCATTGTCAAAAAGGGGGAGAATGATAACTTGAGAGTTATACATTGTCCATATTTTGATAATGACTTAACCATTCCATTCCTATGTATCTAATATGTTTGTTAAAGATTGATTTTAGGCTTTCAGTACATGAAAAGGATCAAATTACACAAGCCCTAGCTTTTCCAAGTTCACTACTATAGAAATGGCTTATAATGTCACATTTAGAGGCGTCGATTGTATCCCAAAAATCAACGCCTAAACTCTAAAACGTTGGCTGAAAGCTCAAACCGAAATCTATATATGAAGACCGGCCAGACACGAGTATCACTTTTTATTCAGCATTGGTTGCTCAATAAGAAACCAACGCCTAAAATCGCCCGCCAAATTCAAGTTTTCCAGTGAAAAAAAATTACCTCCAAAATTTCACATACCGTGTCGGTTATTTACCAACTAACCGATGACTAAAGATTTTTTGCGAGACAGAAATCGGGCTCATTTTTTTCGTCGGTTTTCTTTCCATAACCGACGTCGATGTGTGTTCCCGCGCTGTCCCCATGAAAATTTTTACCCCCTGAATTGCCCAATTGGCGTCGTTTTTTTATGACAACCGACGACTATGGGTCGTAATTTGAGAACATTTTATTTTTTCAGCATATGTAGATAAACGTTGTTTTTTTAGTTGAAACCGATGACTATGAAGTAACATATGTGTCCGTTTTTTGTGGTAACCGACACTTTTGGATATTAGGCGTCGGTTTATGAAACAACCGACGATGATTGTAAACTTAGTAGCACCCGTGGAACATACTCTTCCTCATTCTCTATTTCATCGCATTTCACTAGGGTCTCTAGCGATTTAACGATTCCACCACCTGCTGATCCTCCGTCGGCCGTCCCTACCCTCCGTCGCCTGCTGCTCCTCCGCCATCCATCCCATCCCTGCCCTCTGCCGCCTGTTGGCCATCCTCCGCCGCATGATGGCCTCCACCGCCTAGGCCTACTTAGCTCCTATTGATTCGCCGGGAAGCCTCCCGGTTGCTTCTCTGCCTGTCGCCGCCACAAGGAGCTTGGAGCTGTCGCTCGTCTGCTGCTTTCCCTTGCCGTCTGCTCGTCTACCGCTTGTCTACCTGCCACCGCCGTCAGCTCATCTTCCACCGCCGCAAGGAGCTTGGACCTTCTCCTACTGCTATAGGTAAGTAGTTTCATATGTATCCCCCAATCATCCCCGCTTACTATGTTTACAATTCCGATTTCGATTATGTTGCTACTTGTATTTGTTTCTAGATAGCTTAGAATCCAACTGACAAATTGTGTTATCTGCCAATTCTGATTTCTGTTGTTGCTTGCATTGGTATATTGTATTATCAATTTCTACATTGGAAACAAATCTGCATGTGGTGGAGGTTGTACTATGTGAAATCACAGGTTGATGATTTTGTGTTGTGAATCCATATTGTATGATGTAGATTGATGATGATAATGTTGGCTTTCTCTCTTGATTAACTAATTCAAACGAAATGTAACCTAATGTGCATGTTGCTATATTTGAGACCTAATCTTGTACACATTTCACCCTAATCTTGTATTAACTATATTGCTCAATTATGAATGATAAGATACCTATATTTGTGTGTAATGATTATCTTGATGATGAACATGCATGTACATTGGAGATGTTGAAATCAATGTTATAGAATATGATACCTAGACTAGGGTATGATTAAGACTACAAGATGTTGCTATTTTAAATCAACCTAGGATATGAACAAATCTTGTGCTTGCATATATTTGTGCTTCTAATCCTCATGCTGGACCTAATTTAGTAAATTTTAATGCATGTTGAAATAAGATTCAAACTTGTCCATTCTAGCATCATAATTTGATTTGATTATGTACTTTGAACCTTGAAACATGTGCGTTAAAGATACACTGATGTTGAATCTCAAACTTAACTCACATGTGAGTCTTCTATTTCTGAAATGATTATGTGAACTCCTAAATTAGTAACATATATTATTCTTTGTGCACCCAAATACCTTGTGAATCATGTATGCGCCCTAAGGTGATTAAATGCCTAAATCTTGACTTGAAATATGACCTAGTATGTATGTTGATATATGAAGCTCTAGTTAAAACTTCAAGATTGACCCCTAATTAATACATTATAATATAATTGATTTGTGTTGTTGCAGGTGTTGTTGACTTGTTGTTGATTTGCATATATTTCTTCTTCATCCTTGAAGTGAGGTATAATATTCTCACTCTCCTAATGTTTTATTAGGCTCCATTTTGATTCAAATCTTTGATATATGGAATCATGGTTTATTTACTGATTATTATATACTGACAAGCATGATTAAATGATGTTACAAAAAACTTTGGATATGAATGATGAAACTAGGATTGTAGGTATAAGAATGACAACACATGTATTTGTTGGCCTAGAAACCCGTCCAAGATTTACTGATTAGAAGTAAATATTGGATAGTCCTCGGTTTGGGACTGTTTGTGTGAGCCTGATAAGTGTAGTCCCCAAATGGAGGGATCTTACATTGCCATATGCCCACCTAGATTCTAAAACGCTTGGTGAGGTAGAAGGCGGAGTGATATTGTGGCCCAAAGAAGATGTCGTCTATACTAATATTGTATGCTAAATTTACATTACGTTAATTTGTTAGTGTGTACGTGTACGTATATATGAGTCAATTGATATGAAATTATATATACAGGTCAAAAGGAAGACACCCGCTACATCTAGGCCTCCACCTCCACCTCCTAAAGTACCAAGTTGGCTTCCAAGGGACCTACACACCTCGTTAGGTCCTAATTGTAGGGATATGGCAGATTGGATAGGCGAACATGATCCAAATTGCCCTATAAATGTTACTATTCCAGAGGAAGCTGTAGGTCAATCATATGATAACAATCTATTTATACAAGTTTTGCATACGTATTAATGCATACATAATACAAGTTTTGCATACGTATTAATGCATACATATTAATGTAGGTCAATCATACGATAACAAGATATTTATACAAGATATTTTGGAGTTGTTTTGTTATGATAGAGTTGTGGATATGGTGAGATCTTATTTATACATCCATATACCTTGTTTTATATACGGTGATCTGATTTTTTTAAATATTAATGCATACGCAATACATGTTTTGCAGCCACTTACACACGATATGTACATATTTTTCATTTCTTCATGTGGGATTTTTGGTTCCATCTTTGATTAGTCTTGTAGTTAAAAATCCTAGGTCAGTTACTTCATACTGCTGTGATGTTTTTAAATATTTTGGTAAAAATAAGAAGACGGCGATAATAGCTCCATTCAATGTCGGGTAAGTTTACTTTGCTTATAATTTGGACTTAAGAAAATTACATTTTTATTGTGACTTTTGAGTTATTAATTTATAACTTTCTTACCTCTAGTGCTAAGCATTGGGAGTTACTAGTTATTGTCCCTGAGATGTTCACTATCTATTATCTAGATCCTGTGGGGAAGGAATTGAATATATATGGACACACAATGAAAAGGCCATTATTCCCGTGAGAAATATTTCATATTTTTATATCTATTAACATATGTTATTACATTAATATTTAATTATGCAATTTAATGTGTTACATTAACATGTAGGGCTTTACAAGAGTACACCAAAGCTGGAGGAAAGATCCCCAAGAAAAAGAACCAGCCACTAACTTGGCAAAATGTGAAAGTAATTTCCCGACTCTAATATATATATTATTTATGTGATCTGTGCTTATTTGTATTTTTGAATATTTTGTATGTTTCAATTTATAGTTTGCTACACAAGACAACGGCTGGGCATGTAGATACTATGTGATGCGATTTATGAGCATAATTATCGAACATGCCTCAATGGAAATCGATACCATACATCAGGTATTATATGTAGTCTCATAAGATAATATGAAATATATCAATATTATTATATATTATTAATTATATATATACATCATAATCTTTGTAGGTGTTTAAAACTGACTTTACTACAGGTGAAAAGTAATTAGATGTACATACTCCCTATACGATGTATAAGTTAAATGATGTAAGAGAACAATGGGCAAAAGCCCTACAAGTAGTGGGGATTTTTAAATATAATTAGTATAATAACGATGATGAATAAATAATGATATTTCTAAACTTTGTTCTCATAATTATTTTTGTGTGAATGTGAATGACTTTTTATGAATTGCCATATGTGTGAATGTGAAGATGATCAATACATGAATGTTTCTACATGTGTCTGAATGTGAAAAGGGATGAAATGAATGGAACTGCAGGTTGTTAAATGTATGTGAAAATGGAAGAAATTTGAAATGGAACTACTGGTTTCTACACGTGTGTGATGAAAAATAATATGAATTAAATGTGCTTATATATGTGTGAATCACATGATAAATATATAATATTGTCTATCTTGTTAATTTTATAGGTTTGTGGCCTGTTGTTGGCTGATATCAATGGATGTTGTAGACCTGTAGTTCAGAACTGAACTATAGGTTCTGCATCCTGCTGACCAGCCATACAGCAGGCCTGCAAACTGATAAGCAAAAAAAATCAGAACATAGGCGTCGGTTATTTGTATAAAACTGACAACAAAACACATAGGCGTCGGTTGTTAGTGTAAAACCGATATCTTTATCCTCTTCTTGTATTGTTTATCTATAAAACTGACGCATGACCGTGGTGGAAGGGGATATGACGTCAGTTATTAGTATAAAAACTAACGCCAATGGTGTTGGTTATTAGTATAAAAACCGATACCGATGGTGTCAGTTATTAGTAGATTCTGGCCAGGTACCACGACCGTGATGGGTAGCACGACCATTGTGGCTGTGGATATGGCATAAGTTACCTATATAAATCCGACGTTGATGATGCCCTTACTGGCACCTTTTTGGCCGTGGGAAGGGATATGGCGTCGGTTGTTACGTAATAATCGACATTTTAATAAGGTTATCGTGTCGATTTTCTTTAAGAACTGACGCCGATAGTCCCCTTACTGGTGCATTTTTGGTGGCGGGAAGGTTTATGGTGTCGGTTGGGGGACCGACATTGAAGGTTTTGACTTTTAGCAGTGCCCACTTGGGTGTCACTTAGAAACTGACGCCTTAGACCTTAAATAACTGACACCAAAGGTTATTTCTGTAGTAGTGGTTTAAGTCAAAAGAAATGCAAGTGTAAAACTTGGGAAATCACTCCAAATCACCTTAGATTAATTTTGCAATCACTTGTATTGATGATATGACTTGTAACTAAGATGAGAAAAAATCAGGGACACTTAATTCCAACACTTGGTCACTAAAATTCATTTGGGAAAAGTTGTCACAGGCACTTTGTCGGTCGAGTTGGAAACTCGACCGATCCAGTGATGGATTTTCTGAAATGATAAAACGATCGAGCTGTACACTCACAGAAGTCAACTTACTAACTCACTGCCCAAAATTGATTTTGACTCATCGCTCGAGTTTCCCAGAATAAACTCGATCAATAGTTTTAAAAATGGCTTTGTCAGTTAGTGGATTGGTCGAGTTACCTTTATTGAAACTCGATCAAATGTATTGTACAGAAAACATAGAAAAAGTGATTACAACCGTTGGAGAGTTGTTGTAAAAAAATAGATATGTTGCAAATTGTAAAATGGCTATTTTTTATTCTTAAGTGATCCCACACTCAAAGGAACATCTCCAACTATAAATATGACCCCTTGAAGTTCATTCCAAGTTTGCTCATTCATACTATCCTAAGTCCTTGTTATAGTTGAGTGTGTTGCAACCCATTGAGTCCTTTTCTCTCTCTCATTTACAAAGCATTTTGTGATTATGAGTGAGTTAGGTATGTTGTAAGATAGCTACCTCCATGTGCTTGTAAAGCTCTCATTCCTTCCATCTTCTCAATCCCCTTTCTCAAAGAGCAAAGGTTGAAGCAAGCTACTCCGATTGAAGGTGAAACTATTGGTCTTCTTCAAGGTTGAAGAAGATGTGAAGGAGAAGGGCAAGGCCAAGATTCAAGAAGAGTGGGTAATTCCTTCAAGGCCAAAGACTTGATGCAAGTGTAGGTAAGCCCTTGTTGAAGACTAAAGACATCTTGATCAAGTGGGTAAGTCCTTGCGTAGGTGAAAGACTCTTGTCTTGAGTAGGTAAGTCCTTGGATGTATGGCGGTCTCCTTGTATCTCTTATGATGTAATATAAGTATACACAGATTGCAAAGTCCTAGAGGTTGACCTCTCTAGGTAGTGTATTGATTATCTCTTAGTTTGAATATTAGAACCACTCTAACCACCTTGTCCAAGTGCATGTTTCAATTTCTCTCATCCTTACTATGATTGCTTAGATAGGCCTTCAAATTGATATAATTTGAAGGTCTAATTTTTCTTGTAGGAATTTTGAAGCTCTATTCACCCCCATAGATCCCTAGATCCAACAGTTGGTGGATGGTACGTGGAATTTAGGAACTATAAGGAATGATAACCCCTTGCCCCTAGCCTTTGCTAGACCTTTTGCAAGGGACTAGGGAATCTAGGGTTAAGCATGGGGGAATTACTAAAATAAGAACACAACAACATTAGGGTTGGGGGAAAGAATGGTCGTTATGCCCCCACCATGAGAATGAGGTGAAAGGGTGGGATGACTATTCTGCTGAGAATGACCATGGTGGTAGGTTGAGATAGGTTAGGGTGGATTTGGGAGGGTGCCCTGGGGTAAGTTGAATGGAAGTTTTGATTCTAAAATTATCACCATCGGTGATAGGTAGAGCTACCATTCTATTGAGAACAACCTTGGTGAATATTGATAGGTTGAGATGCAATTTTTGGTGAATTTTTTGGGGAAGTGCCACGTCCATTGTGGGTGTACAATGAATGTTGTGGAGGCTGAGTGGAATGACCATTTTGATTAGACCAGTTGTGGTAAATGAGTATGTTTTGAGAGGGATTATAGAGGAGGATTCTTAATTGCACATAATTGATCTCTTGCATAACGACCATTTTGGAGGCCATTTTTTGTTGCACTTGGATCTTACATTCATCAAACATGGAGTTTTTTTTTTGCTTCTTAATGGCTCTTTTACACTTGGAATAGTTTGGGGAAATATTTGCATCACTTTGAGCTTCCCCATGCTTGAGTAAGTCCTCATATCTTCTACCTTCTCTCTCTTCCATCAATTAGTGCTCAAAGTATCTACAAAACATGCAAAAGTGTCAAAGCGCCAATAAGTGCATTTGACATAAAGGATATTCATGAAAAATAAACGTGCATCATGTATATCTTGATATGGTTTAAGATCAATTTGACACTAGATGAAGACCCAAGATAGACATGGATTATAGAGGATGATTCTTAATGTAGCACAACCATTCTCTAGCATAATGACCATTTTGAAGGCCATTTTATGTTGCACTTGGATCTTACATTCATTAAACATGGAGTTTTTTTTTCTTCTTCTCAATGGATCTTTGACACTTGGAATAGGTTGGGGAAATATTTGCATCACTTTGAGCTTCTCCATGCTTGAATAAGTCCTCATATCTTCTTCCTTCTCTCTTTTCCATCAATTAGTGCTCAAAGTATCTACAAAACATGCAAAAAGTGTCAGAGCACCAATAAGTGCATTTGACGTAAAGGATTTTCATGAAAAATAAGCATGAATCATGTATATATTGATATGGTTTGAGAGCAATTTGACACTAGAAGAATACTCAAGATAGTCAAGGATTATAGAGGAGGATTCTTAATGGAGCACAACCATTCTCTGGCATAACGACCATTTTGTAGGCCATTTGTTGTTGCACTTGGATCTTACATTCATCAAACATGGAGTTTTTTTTTGCTTCTCAATGGCTCTTTGACAATTGGAATAGGTTGGGGAAATATTTGCATCACTTTGAGATTCTCCATGCTTGAGTAAGTCCTCATATCTTCTTCCTTCTCTCTCTTCCATCAATTTGTGCTCATAGTATCTACAAAACATGCAAAAAGTGTCAAAATAGCAATAAGTGCATTTGACATAAAGGATTTTCTTGAAAAATAAACATGCATCATGTATATCTTGATATGGTTTAAGAGAAATTTGACACTAGATGAAGACCCAAGATATGCCTTCATCAAGAGAATAGAAGTAGTGAGAAGTAACACATTAATATGTGACTAAAAATACTATAACACGCCTGGACATAATATAACTTCAATAAAATATTTTTGAACTTTTATATTGTTAGTTAAAAAGAAAAAAATTATATCAAACATAATGTTACATTTTGTTTTAGAATTAATGTATTTTATATTTGTTAGTAATGTGTTATCATTAACAAATGTTGTGCTTGTATCTATTATTTTGTTTTCTCTTTCTCCTAAATAACTTCCTCATATTTTTTCTCCCAAAAAAAGGGAGTTCGAGAGTCTCTCTCTGCGAAGATGATCGCTCATCATTTCCTCTCTCCTTTTCTCTCCTCTCTCACTTTTATCAGTCGCATTATAAGTCTCACTGTTTTGTTAGCGAATGAAACGGTGCATTTTTGTCTGCATACTTCAAGTGACCAAAATGGCTGTGGGTTGTGTTCTATATAACAATGATAATGTTAAAGGCCGAGACATATGGATTACAAGGTTATGCACCAAAACCGCTCGATTGGTATTGGTATTGGTTCGTCAAAGTTTTGCATGCAAATATTTCTTTTATAAGAGATTGCAATATTTATAAAAAACAAATGCACGAGACCATCCGACAACAAATTTATTGCATGCAAAGAACATTTTATAAGGAACATAGCATTCATTAGCATGTATATAATACTTATCTTAAGGGATTTGGATTTACTGTTCAGCCATTCATGAATATATTATTATAAAATAATTTTTGCCCTATCATACAATCTTCATACCAACTCATTGCTACAACATAATACAATAAGACAAACTATGATAATGCATCCATCGAAACTACATCACTTGCGGCCTTGACAGTCTCAGTTTTACAGCTTTTTCCCGGAGCTCAATTATGGTCTCAAATCTACTTCGCACCCTTTGGAATTCATCCTTAATATCGTTCAAAGCACCTTGACATCCATACTTGTCTTCTTTCTCAAAGAAACTAAGAAACGCATCGCAGTCTCGCTTCACGGAAGAGGCACCAACGTTGATGCTGCTTTGCTTAATCTGATGGACAAGTTCACCAACCTTTAGGAAATCCACACTGGATTCATCAAGCAAATGGGCAACTTCGTTGAGCGTACTCTCTACTTCTTCGTTGAACAAGGTGAGCGTCTCAATTAGCAACCCAGGGTCGTATGCATACGCGGTTTTCATGAATGTGGCATCCAGCATCCCCATGCCCATCATTGACGTTACAAGTGTATGGAGTTCGACTTCCGGTGAAGGCATTGTGACAGTAAAAAAAACAGAGAAAAACGGAGTGGCTATACTAGAAACGCAACCTCAAAGTAGAAATTCTTTAACTGAGTACATAGGTTAAAGTATTCCGATTATATATTGCAGGGCGTGGAGTATATAGGAGTTATTGTGCAATATATGATGTTAATCTAGGAGAACTAAAACAATATTGGAAACCGGTCCACAGGTTTGGCAGATAGATAAAACGAGAGCGTTGGTTTGAGTTAACTGAAATTCACACCACGTTTTTTTCCTTTTTCTAATAGGATTACATGTACAAGTCATGGCCTTTTCTTTATGTAGTTATTCTTTATATCATTTTTAATATTAGCGAGTACCGGATTTAGAGACGAGTGGAGTGGGTAGAATATGTGGTGGACTTTTCGATGCTCGATCTCGGCAAGTATTGACTAAGTTGTAATGACGGGTAATTATGAGGAAAGAAAGATGGAACAACAGAAGGTAGTAGGTCTAAGTAAACAACTAAATATGCTGCTCAAGAAATAAACATGTAACTAACTGCTCATCGAAAATGCATTTTAAACTGTGGTTGGTATATAGTGAAAAAATAAATAGTGATGTGGTGATGGGACAGTGATAAAGAAGGTGGAGAAAAATTGTTAAAGTTTGTTCATTGATAAACCTTACATGGTGAAGGAAAAAAGAATGAGAACATATTAACGTTAATCTAGGAGAACTAATACAATGTTGGAGACCAATCCATAGGTTTGATAGATAAAACGACAGCGTTGGTTTAACGTACACTGAAATTTACGCCACATTGCTTTCCCTTTTCTAATAGGTGTACATGTACATGTCATAGGTCCTGTGTGTTTACCAACCTTCATTTCTGACTTTTGACTACTCTTGAGCCAACCTCCAACAAAATTAAGGGTTTAGGAGGGTCAAGTGTAAGAGGTGCATGCCCCACTCCTCAAGTGTAAGAAATTGTTTATTACGCTAGTGATATATCACCACTCTATCTGTATCTAACACTTCGGAGATCGTGAACTTATTTTTGTATGAGAGAACCAGAAATATTCTTCTTTATGTATAAAAATAAAAGTCCACTCTAACAAAAACAAATATTCTGACATAGTAAGAATACTAGTTGAGGCACGTGCTTTGTACCAGGATTTCGGTCCTTACTGAGTCAAGCTAGTAGGAGTAGTGAATACTGCCGGTCTTGTGTGTTTACTTAGCCATGCATTCCAAGAGTAATTAGGCTTTACTTCCCTCCTCCTTGAGATCCTACGGTCCAACTACACTCGTCACAGAAAAGTTGAAACAGGGAGGGTAGGCGTGTGCCCCTACAAATGTAAGGAATTGCTTAATAAGCAAGTGATACTCCACCATTCTATTTGTATCTAATACTCCGAAGATCGCAAACTTAACTTTGTAAGAGTGAGCCAGGAAATTATTTTATGTATGAATATACTAGTCCAATATAAAACACACATATTGTAACATACCGAGAATATGATTATTTATGAATCAATAGAAATAAAAATAAAATAATCATAAATCTTCTTTTCAACGAATCTGTCAAACAACTTATGTTATCAAGACAACAACTAATTTGTTTCTTCACATGTACTTACTAAAAGACAACAACTAATTCAACAAAGATAATTAAAAAGAAAAGAACATGATATGTAATATTAACTATTTAATTAGTCTTATACTAACACAAACCCAAATAAAAAATAATATAAACATATAATTATGTATCAATCAAACAAACAAGTAATGCTATTGGAACAATAAACAACATTATCAACATTAAACGCAAAAGTTACTAATTACATATCTAAAATTATAAGTCTGATAAAAACTAAAATACTCAAGATATGTAATTATATATTATTGTAGTTACTAAGCGTATGTCTAACTTTGAAATCACCATCACCACCACCACTACATCATCATCATAATCGTCATCATCGTCATCTAAGGGTTAATTTTCTAAGATAGTATCATCATCATCGTCATCATCAACTAAGCCTCAATGCCAACTATGTTGGGGTCGGCTACATGGATTCTTCTTTTCCATTCAGCTCTATCATGAGTCATATTCTGGTTGAGATGTAGAGATTCAAAATCTCTCTTTATAAACTCTTCCCATGTTAATTTAGGTCTTCTTCTTCTTCTATTAATTGTGCTTTCCTTAATAGTATTGCTTCATATATGCGTATTAGTCAGTCTGTGTTGCACATGTCCATACCATCTGAGTCAGCCCTCACGCAACTTGTCCCCAATGCTCGCCACCCCCACTTTATTCCCGATATAGTCATTTCTCAAGTGATCTTTTCTTATCTTCCCACACATCCATCTCAACATACACATTTCAGCCACGTTCATCTTGTTGAGCCCTTGTTTCTTCACCGCCCAACATTTACTCCTATAGAGCATGGCTACCCGTACAGTAGTTTTATAAATTTTGCTTTTTAGTTTGAGAGGGATCTTCCTATCACATAATATTCCAGTTACACTCCTCCATTTCAACCACCCTGCAGTGATCATATGACAAACGACATTTTGGACATCGCCATCTGTTTGAATGATAGAGCCCATGTAACGAACTGAAATTCATGTATAATAGTAGTTTCATCATTTTTCTTAGCTTTTCTTTCTATAATGTCCTAGATGTTGAATTAGTAGAAATTATTAAGGTTTTGTGTACGTTTGTTCCCAATACTTTACTTTGTAAGGAATTAAGCACAAATATCTCAGTAAGAGTTTACTAATGGGTTTAATTTACAAAATGACAATTTAAGAGAGATAAGAATAAAATAAAAAAATCGATCTAGAAGTGTATATGGCTTTTATATGGAGAGAAAATCCTAAATTTGAGGATAATGTGATAATAAATGAATTTATTTTCCCATTAAGTGAATACAAGGATAATTTGCCTAAAAATTATAAAAGTGGAACTTAGAAGACAAATCTAAAACCAAATTTATTTCCTTTGGGTATAAGATTGCTTGGGTGATAAGTTTTACAACTTTTGGAAAATTGGTGATTATAATTTTTTTTATTGAAAGGGAAAATAGGGGATAATTTAAAAATAGAAAATAAAATCTTTAATGACTCTAAAAGTAATAATGGATGCAAAATTTGTGTTCTACATATTAAAATATATCTTTGGCTGAATTTTCACTCAATTTGGAAAATATTTATTATAAGGGTAAAATTAGGAGAGAGAAAGTGTGTAGAACCTTCAATATATTAAATAAATAAACAATTAATCTCAACATGTGAAATTAATGACAAATTTGTATCCAAGGCACTTAGGGTGACTTGTGTGTGAAGTTTCATCAAATTTAGGGAATCTTATCTCCATTAATGAAGGAGGAAAAAGAAAATAAGTTTTGAACTATTTAACCCATTAGAAGTTCCCAAAAGGAAAAATTAATTTCATATTCAGATTCTACACCTCAATATCAATTAGAGTGTCAATTTTTATTAAATTTAGAACATGTTTGGCCCTTCAAACAAGGAGAAAGAAAACGAGAAATTAATATGTATACACTTTAGTCCTATTTGGTTTATGATTGTATTTATCCTGTCACGTGGTATTTTCTTTAAATTTTATTTTTGTCACACCAATGGACAATCTAGATGTGAGTGGATGATTGCGACCTACGATCCAATGGTCCTCCACCATCGTCTAGCTCACGATAGATTAGGATAATAGATCAGTTACAATATGATTTTTAAATCGTGATTTCTTCCTCTCTACTCAACTTTTCTTGAGATTTCTTCTCCTACAGTTTCCCAATACGGTTCTACATAGGTTGATCCATACTTTGTGGGGGTTTTTGTGGATTATTTTGGGAAAACCCAAATCGCGGTCTCCTTGCAAGATTAGTTTCTACTCTCTTTGCTTAAACCCTAAACCCAACCTATAAATACCCCTACCTGAGGCTTGTTGGGTCCCCTTGCAACTCAATCGTACCTCCAAATTCAGTCGTGCTTTTGTGATTGTTTGTCGGTGATCAAATTTTGTCCCTGTTCTTGCAGTGGAGCACCCTCCTCCTCCTCGTGGTCTCTGGATGAATTAGAACCTCTAGTGAGTTCAACTTCCTTTCCTTTTTCCTTTCTTGCTCACAATTTCATGTGTGGTCGCCTATCGTAGTTTTGACCAAACTTTGGGGTTTTACAGCAAGATCGAGCACCAGTCATAGCGCGAGCTGCTGAGGGAGACAATCCTCTAGGTAAATTACCCATTTTTCCCTTTCGATTATCTTATTTCCCTCATTTTCCACCTTAGGGAAGAAGTGTCTTTTCGCATGTTTTTAGTTTGCTATGGGGTGAGTCAAGGCTGCGCCTTTGACTCCCGACTTGGCCAGCTCTGATTGGGCCAAGTCAACGATGTGGGTCCCCTCTTCGCTTTCCTTTGGTGCTTTGAGATAGCTTTTTCCTATGTGGCAATTCTTGATTAACTAATTTTCAATAAATCATAACTAATTATTTGTGTGTCCAAAAAAAAAATATGTTCTGGAATCAAAGAAATCCCATCTTTCTAATAAAAATAGTTTCAACATCAGGTTTTGAGTTTGTCAAAAAAGTATATTTGGAAAATGATTTAATTGATTAAAAGTAACTAAAAATACATCTAAAGGTCCATATCTTCAAATTACGTAAAATTATATGTTTTCTGAATCAGAGGTGATGGTTTTAGGGTTAAAAATGAGGTTTTGTTTGAAAATTTCAAAAGTTAGGGTTTCCTTGCTTTATACATGAGTAAATCCTAATTGATGTTTAAACATTGAAAATAGGAAAACAATCTTTGGAATCGATTAAAGTAGTGAAGAAGGAGTAATTGGATCTCTTAAGAAAAGGTATGTACTTTCCTTACACCTAAGTTGGGAAAATAAGTAACTTAACCTAGTTTCCCTAATGAGGCTTCTATAAAACCCTAATTTTCCTTTTTGACAATTCCTTAGATATAATTGCCTCAAAATTAATTTTATTGTTTATTTCTTGGGTCTTGTACCCCATTGCCATTTCTATAATTAATTAATGCTTTTACTTGTCATATTTCTGAGCATGTTGATTTTATTAGGCTAATAAACTAGAGTAGTGGTACTTTTGTACAACCACCCATAGATAGGGCATGTGTAAATTTGCCATGGGGAATGTGTTATTCTCCCCAATATAGAATATGTATAGGTGATTGGAATCTGTTACTCTACCTCACCTATTGGTTAAGGTTATGTAGGTGCCTCAATCCTACATAGTTTAGGTAGTCAATAATAATCATGCATGCAACCTTTTTACTATTTTTGTTATGGAAAGCATCTTTTTACTTATGCCTCATTCTTTTGACTTTCTTCATCTTTTGATGACATCTTAGCCCTATTTCCTTATAGTTTTCTTATCTTGCGTTCTTGTTCATTTTCCCTGACACATACCTTGTTTTTCTTTTCCTTTTACTTGGTGTTCTCCCAACCATCCAGGGATAGATCAAGGTGTTGAACAAGGCCAAGAGGACCAAGTTCAGGAGTAGTAGATTCAAGTTTTGCTATCAAGGATGACTAGGTTGCTTGTTGCTAGATCCCATAGTTTCTTTTATGTTCTTTTCTTTTCAAAGAAACGTATGTAGTGAGAAAGAGTTCATAAGTAATGTAATAACTAGTTTCTTTCCGCTACTATTGACATTTTATATGTATCTGAATCATGATTATTTACTTGAAATATTATACATACATTACACATGGTTTATTTTTCTTAAAAAATGGATGTTTTGTATTTCCTTTAAGTTTTAGTAAGGAGGTGATCTCACCTCTTTACAGACCAAGTAAAAAAATTTATCACGTTTTGGTATATCTACTCCGTCGAACTTGGCTCCACCATTCACACTGTGAGATTGGCTAAAATTGCAATGCATATACTCAGTTTTACTCCTACTAGTCATCAATCCATTTCATTCCAATGTCTTTCTCCAAAGTTCAACTTTTTATATTTATATATACATACACACACACACACACACATATATATATATATATATATATATATATATATATATGGCCATTTATCTAATACCGGTGTGGGTAGCTACCTACTCCCTATTTCAGTTACTTTTTTGGAGTTTCTTACTTTTGACATGTAGACAGTTATTTTATCTTACAACCCGTTACTTTTCATACGTAAATAGTTACATTTGCAAGAACTATATTAAATATACAATTGTATATATATCTGCTGGGTATTATGCCCAGATTTACTTTTTTACTCGTATAGTTACTTTTTTATCATCATAGTTACTATTTTGTCCTGTGATTTATTTTTCGGACCATATAGTTACTTTTAGGGCTGACGAGTAGTGAAATCCGGGCTACCTGCGCGGGTATTTAATGAACACCCTATATATATATATAATGACAAAAAGAATTGTGTACCTAAGTACATGTAGTTTACATGTACCCATCTTTATTTGTAATGATTCTAAAATGCTACTTAACAATCTAATCTTATGGAAGCAAGGTGTACACCTTAGATAAGATGTGTATCCAAAATTATCATAATCGAATATCAATAGATCATCTAATAAAAGAATATATGTATTTCTTAACCAACGGTAAGTTGCAGAAATTGTAAAAACTGTTGGATGATATATTTCTATATCTCATGATATGTATGAGATATGGTTATGATTTTTTAATCACATTTAATCTATATAGTTTTGAATCAATTCGTATGGTTGAACTTAAAGAACATACTCCTCATGTGCCATTTTAATGGCCAGTACATGTAAGTTGCATGTACCGGTCGGTACACACTTCCTAACCTCTCTCTCTCTCTATATATATATATACATATATATATATATATTATATATAATATATATATACATATATAGATACATATGTATATATATAATATACAATTTGAGCTCATTTGGACATTTATAAGTCATGTTATGAAGACCACAAAGGTTACACATTTTAAATTAGTTTCGTGTGTCAATTTTATTTCCCTTGGATGAGTGACTTACACTCATCCAAATAGACTCAAAATTATAATGTAGCTTAACTATAGTATGACAATGAAGATCAATGATTTACATTTTATAAAAAAATAGTGTTGGTATGCAAACATAACTCGAGTGTAGCGTGCGATCCGTACACTTGAGTGTATTCTAGCTTGACTCTCTCTCTCTCTCTCTCTCTCTCTCTCTCTCTCTATATATATATATATATATATATATATATATATATATATATATATATATATATATATATATATATATATATATATATATATATATGGGCCCATCTTTATTACCCCCCGCCCTCTATTTCAGTTTTTTTTTTCAAGTTGGTTACTTTACCATACAAACTGTTGAGTTTCATGCATAGATAGTTACGTTTGTAACAGCAGATTTCAAAACATGGTTACATATATATATCTGATGTTTATTTTGTATGAGATTACTTTTTATATATAGTATGTATATATAGTATGTATATATATGTGTGTGTCTATATATATATATATATAAATATATATATATACATATATATAGATACATACATACATATACATATATATATAGACACACATACACACACATATATAGGGTAGAAATCCAGTTAGAAACATCCTACGGTGAGAGAATGAGAGGCATTTTAATAACTACAAATTGGGAGCTATTTTTAAAAATCCATCCATATAGGTGGAAAAAGCATCATTTCATTTACCTTCTCATAAAAAATCATTGCAATTAGACATTATTTACATGGCCATATGTATAATATACACTTTTACATCTGATGGTTAGCCTAAAATTCAATATAGAGCGTCAAAAAGTATTTTATTGTTGTGGATGATCTATAAATTAGATGGTGATAAAATTTTGTCGAAAGGTAAGTATTAATATATACTTGTAATCTATACAGTTGGATTATAAAAAATTTATCTATATGGAGAGTTATTTGGATGCCTCTCATGCTCTTACAAGATATGTTTCTCACTGGATCGCTGTCCATATATATATATATATATATATATATATATATATATATATATATATATATATATATATATATATATATATATATATATATATATATATAACACACTAGTAATTGCATGTGTTTTGCATGTATTACAGTAGATGTAAAATATATTACTTTAATCATTTTCCTTTTACCTAAATTTTTGTTGTTGTTTAGACACCTAGAAAATTACCTAAAAATCTTAAAGATGGCAAAAAATAGACATTGCTTTTTCTATTATTAACTTTTTATAGAATAAAACCCTAATCTTTAAATAAAGATCATTGCACAATAAGGTATACAATTGAATACTATGAGATCTCAATATGCTTTGTCAATGTGTCATATAGTATGGGTTTTCATTCTGAAACATAGGACTTAACATTTTATGTTAATCAAATGCAATGATGGTATGCAAATTTTGTTGTGCCTATCAGTTGCAAACTTATATATAGGAGGTATTTAGTGTATAAATTATCTCAACAAAGTTAATTAAATAAAATATTATCTTGATATAGAACTACTTAGTTGTTTCTTATTGTCAACAAAGACTTATTGTAGATTGAACTATAATAATTCTTCTATGCGTTAAATTTTCAACTTTGAGCAATGTAATGACAACAATCTATATTCTAGCATTGTACTTAAGTAATTTTATCTTTTAAGAGAGCATTCAATAAGTTCCATTTCAATACATATATCCAATCCCATGTATAAGAGAAACTTTCTCATTCACCAACCAATTCTATGGCATAAGAAAACATAGAATGCATTATTTTGAAAATGTTAACCATATTCCACCAGAAATACCTCACTGAGAAGATGTACTTGGTGGCTAGGGCTTATAGGATGGATTTGATCATTGGTAAGAAATGTGGTATCATTGAAGTTGAGTTTAAATGTAGTACTTGACATTGTGTCAAGCACATAAATCAAATCCAACCTGAAAAGCAACTGTGAATACAATATTAAAAATGCTTCAAGAAGAGGTTGTCTAATTAAAAGATAATTGTATAAACTACAACTAAAAATTCTAAAGTTGGTTTGAAAAATTTAAGCTCATAGGCATTTTGTTTCTTTTCCTACAGTTCTAGCCTAGAAGTTTTTTCCCATTGTATGCATTTTCCTCACATTTACATGAAGTCATGGTTGTCACATTTGTAGTAAGAATTGAAACTGGTTTGAAACTACTCATATTTTATTTTAACTCTAAAAATGTTGTTTATGGTGTCTATGAGTTAATCATAGTGGCAAGAAATTCAGTGACATACCATGACTTAAATATGAAAATTTAGCATACATATGAGACTGTAAGGATAGGTTTTGCACTTAGACCTTTACTTACTACAACTATAACCCAAGAAGAAAAAGGAGGATAGGACAATAAGCTAGTTCATAATCTAATGTACAACACTATTAGTAGCGTTGATGAGAGATACAAGAGGTCTCAGTTGTGATTGGGCAAAAATGAACCAACAACTATTTCAAAACATATAACTTTGCTTATAATAACTGATTATGTGATTTTTCTTAGTGCAGATGAGGGGAATGTGTTGTTTCTTGATTATGAACTATGTTATTCATATTTTTATAAGAAATTTTTTTGACATTATATTTGATCTACTCTATAATATGTTAGGATATTTGGAAAATGGAAATATTATAAAAATAACATATACTTGTTTTTGAAAAAAAACATTACAATAAAATATATAGGCTTGTGTGGTCTTGAATTTTATGTTCCTAGACTGGTTTGCCTATTCACCACTTTAATAATTTCATAAATATGTTTATCTATCATTGCTCTATGATTGAATCACGTTAGACAAATATCAAAGAGTCTACTTAAGGTATGTTCTTCCTTGAGAGTTTTTCATGCCAAAATTTCTATCAATAGTTTAATATTAATATATGCATATACTTGGATATTCCTGGAGTTTCACATTAATAAATATACAAATATAAAATACATATATTCAAATATGTACATTTATTCCTAAACCTCATAAAATCCCACATACATAGTACACTTTATTTTCTAGACCACAAGCACATGGCTTGTTGACGAGAGAGGGAGATGAAAAATGAGAAGGAAAGTAAATATATATGGAAATGGAAGAACATTTTTTTTAGAAATTTTACATTGTTAATTGTATGAAGAAAATTCTTACCATTTACCCTTTCATGAATCAAGTAACTATCGTTCTTACATTGGTCATTAGATGGTTCTAATAGGGATTCTAATTCTAGATGCTTTGTCGCATTGTCCATTTCTTAACCACCCTCTAATGGAGACATTTTTCAGTCTTTTTTCATATTAATGTTGATTTAAACACCCATATTTAGTTGTCCCCATTTTTCTTATAAAATAAGGATTCGTCTCTAATGTTCCTAATCTTTCACTTTTTTTACTTTCAAACGAGTGGTGAGATTTTCTTCTCACATATTTCCCCCTTCACATTAAACATATAAAGATTTTTTGTTATTTTTAAAAAAGATAACTAAATTCAGTGAGTGTACTAATCAATGTCAATCGAGTACTATGAATATAGCTAGATTATTCAATAAATTCATAAGAATTACATACAGAAAATCTTTCTACAACGACATTTATTTTTTCAGAAAAAATTATAAAGATTATGATTTAATATAAAATAGTTATAAGCTAGTACCATATTGATATGTTCCTTTTAGGAATTCCATAAACGGATTCATTTTGAAGAATTAGATTTTTACTCTATAAGAATATACATATTGCACATTATATACTCAAAATCTTAAACTAATTTAGATTTTTTCATAAATATGCTATCTATAACTATATTAAATGAAAAAAATGCCTCATATAGAGTATGATTCTTATAATGTGTAAGATCATGGATTACTAACACCACTTTTTAGTTAATTGGTAAGATAATAAACATAATATTGATCATTTACATATAAAAGTACCATTGGATATGTTCTATTGTTACGACCATAATGTGCTAATTCTTCCAATTATTACATTTTCATAACTGAGGATCACAAAATAAGTTCTCTATTAATGTTCAGCTACACATGAGAATTTCTCATTTTTGTGTAGGTAAATTTGAAGGACAAAGAGAAATTAGAGTCTAAGTATGGGTAGTAAACCTTTATTCTTTTAGACATCTAAGTTTATTAAAAATGATCTTGTTGAACTATATATATTTTATTAAACCTTCAACACCTTTATCTGTGCTAACTTTGAGAAACCATGCCAAAATATACACGAGAATATGAAAAGGATAGTACGCAATGGACCTACCTGTATTCTATCTATACAAATCAAGAATCAATGTACATGTGAAGTGGTAGAAGAACTTTCATAATAGTAGGAAAGGAATGAGATCAATCATCTATTTATAGTGATCAACCAACTAACGGGTTAGCAAGTTATTGTCACAACATTGACAAGAGGTAACACTCACATCTCACTTTGGTTTATTTCCACTTTTTTATCTGTAGTTCCTTCAATGTTTCATGCCTATCATATCCAACCATTCTTGTTGCACAACCACTCAGTGACAATATTTCACCTTTAGATATCATGTAAAAAATGCTTTGTCCGCAATTTGGGTAACAAATGGGTATCTCCTAGTTTCCGGCCTAAGGAAATACACATAGAAATTAATAGTAATGAAAGGTCCCATGTATATATATGTTATCTAAAAGGTAGAATCATATATCTTTTTAGTGAATACATGTTGGACTGAATATAAAAGTATTCATTCCTTAAGGAATAAGAATATTTAATTATTTCATATGTTATGTTCATTGAAATTCATATCTCATAGGTACATCTACATTTTCATGATCGACATATATAATTATAATAATGTTTATATTTACTTGACATGGTGTGATGGATAAATTATGCCTCTATATAGGTATAAAAGTTCATGCCACACCGAATTGCATAGTGATAATTGGTTAATAAATGTGGCATACATGCTTAACCTACCTAGGCAAACCAACTCCATTGAGGACATGTAACTTGTCTTGGGTTGTCAAGACATGTTTATATATGAATTTCATTTTCTTCTTGTGTATATGTCTAAAATGTTGAATTATATATTTATTATTTTGAAGAATGAATGGAAACCACAAGTCTTTCAAGATACATATTTGAGGAAGTTACAAATGATGTATAATAGAAAAGAAAAGTATTATTGTCTATGCAAATCAAAATTTGCTGCAAATTTTAGTAAAAACTACTACAAAAGTAATACAATATAATTTATTACTTCAATAAAAAGCATATGCAAGACTTTAGCATGCGATAAAGCATTGAAATGAATTTTCAAAATAATAATAATGAATAAGCACAAAAAAGATAATAAAAAAATTGAATTAAAGTGCACAGAAAACCTGCATATGCTTTTGAAGAATATTATACAGGCTGCTACAACAAAAATCACCAATCACATTAAAAAGATACTCGATGAAAATTTGAGGATATTTCAAATATGTAGGAACTTGTATTTTAGAATATAGAACAAATCCCAGAGAGAGGTTGCACCGCAACTATTAAGTTGTAGATTTCTTTTACACTAGGTCATGGGCAAGATGATGCCAATCTCAGCAAGGGAAACATCAAGGAGATGTTATTACCAATCCAACTTTTGTCAGATATGAATAACAATAATTTGAAATAGGTTTCCGATACCCAAAGACCTGGCACTAATTCTAAAAATAACTTCTACGTCTATACAGCCATAAACTTCACTACTTAACTGATCCGCTTTAATACTGCTCCGCGAATACTGGTTGACAAATAACTATTGACAACACATGAAAATCTTATTATGTATACAATGATTGGTCACAATCTTACAATCTGACGTAACCTATTTAGTTACTCAAGCATGTTGGTCCAGAAATTTCCGATGATACAGGATCACCATTGCATAAACCACTCAAAATAACATAGAATGTCTGAGTATTCATGCAAGATGAGAAGTAATGATATTGGAAACAGTGGTCAGGCACTCAGGCTGATGAGAAGAAGGCCGTACACATCCTTGACTCCCCTTCCTGCCAGATCAGAAAATAACAAGCTATGTTGCAACTGGTTCCGATGCACAATCCTGGAACATAACATTAGTGTATACTCTTATGTTGATTGTCAGCAGTTCGACTATTGTATTGTCCAGATGTTTTCATTGTGACAAGTGCCACTCTTATGGGAACCTTGAATCCCCAATAAAAATGTAGGCCACATTGATGTAAACTGATGTATCTAGTTCGTAATCATTGTTGTATATTCTGCTAGGACACAAT
The DNA here is from genome assembly GCA_963693085.1 of Alisma plantago-aquatica. Taxonomy (NCBI): domain Eukaryota; kingdom Viridiplantae; phylum Streptophyta; class Magnoliopsida; order Alismatales; family Alismataceae; genus Alisma; species Alisma plantago-aquatica. The sequence continues at coordinate 296,601,657 of OY856415.1, forward strand.
GGGGAGAAACAATAACTGTAAAAGGAAACGAAAAGAAGGAAGACAGGTTACGGTGATGTTAATGGTGTAAACAACAAAATAACCAAAATTGTCGGGCGGGAGAGGAAACTAGGTAACTGTGATGGAGCATCTGCTTACCCTCAAGCTCACACAGCAGCAGGTCGCAAAGTCGGACACTTCCATGCACACACAGCAGCAGGTCCCAAACACATGAAGCCCCCCTCCGGGTCTTTTTCCGCAGCAGATGCACGTTCATTACAGATCATGATGTGGAAGCGCGCCCACGGCCACAGGAACTCTACCAGTTGTAAGACGTAGATATACGTGTCATTGCCGCCTTTCATGATGTAGTCCTAGATTGCGTTGAGGAGGATCAAGGGAGTGAAGCAGGTAATACATGTCGCAGATTTTGTACTGGTCTTGTACAATGAGGACTTCAACCAGAACATCGACACCCACTGAGGGATGGCCGATGGCTCCGTGCATGATGGTCGGCTTCAGATGTAGGGGAGAAGGAGGGGGAGTAGAGCGGAGAGAAGAGAGGCGATTGATTTCGGAGAGTCAGGACGGGATGTACTTTTAGAAAAGTCCAGCGATTACTGAAGATACGGGACTCGGACGGAGTCCGGCGATTAACAGTAAAATACCGCTGGGACGGAGATGAGTCCTCACGCTCAGAAGGATACAATTATATATATATATATATATATATATATATATATATATATATATATATATATATATATATATATAGGGTAGCGATCCAGTGAGAAACATCCTACGGTGAGAGCATGAGAGGCATTTGAATAACTACAAATAGGGAGCTGTTTTTAAAAATCCAACTGTATAGATGGAAAAAACATCATTTCATTTACCTTCTCACAAAAAATCATTGCAATCAGACATTATTTAGATGGCCATATGTACAATATACACTTTTTACATCCAACGGTCAGCCTGAAATTCAATATAGAGCGTCGAAAAATATTTGGTTGTTGTGAATGATCTACAAATTAGATGGTGATAAAATTTTATAACAAGGTAGATATTAAGGTATACTTGTAATCTATACGGTTGGATTATGAAAAATTGATCTATTTGGAGAGTTATTCAAATGCCTCTCATGCTCTCACCAGATATGTTTCTCACTGGATCGTTGCCATATATATATATATATATATATATATATATATATATATATATATATATATATATATATATATATAATGATCTACTGCGGACCAATAATATATACGGACCGTGCGGACTGCAGTTATTACGGCCGCTCTTCGGTCAATCACATATAGTCTCCGGGACATCACAACTCACTAAATCAAACTTTCGCAATCATGAATAGCTGTTGCATCATAAATAAAGTTCCCATTCGGCCAATGCTAGTTTTGTGTAGTCTGCCGCATCCACCATCCGATTCGATTGATCTGGTTACTGGAACAACAGCATGTCCTTTTTCTATTTCCTTGACCCACAACTTCAGCGACTTCGGTTTTATCATTATCTCCCATGCAGCCATGCTAAGCAGTAAATTATTATGGTTGGTGCTTTGATTGTTGATAATACGTATGTGTATTGGAAACAATTGTTTGAATGGGTTTGCAGAACAGGTGTGGTTATAGTACAACTGGCAAATCGGTGTTCCATTGTCATATTGCCAATTGTCATGGCGTCTTCTTGATGTACATTGAGAGGTGAGCTGGGTTGTTTTGTCCCAGATTGGTATGGGGAGCGTGATGGTGTTCGGGCAGCTAGCGCAGGCAGAGACGGTGCGACTAACGACTTATATATCGTCGAGGTGCAGAGGGCGCCGGCTACAAGAGGCGGCAACCAGAGGTTCCCAAACTTCATTAGGATATAGGACATGTACGAAATACATGTTGGGGGAGGGTCATTCTTCAACATTCAGAAAAGTCAACTCTAGGTAAAAGACTTATATATCGTGTAGATTATGCTTGCGATTTACTGGTCATATTGTATTACGGACTTCCGCAGGATCTGCAGCCATGTGTGCAAGATGAGGTTCCCGAAGTACACGACACATTGTGTAATGGGCGGCGACGGAGAGCCGGATCTAGTAAGGAGTCCCACAGTTCTCCCCTCCCAGCACCATCCTGGTGCTGCACCTCATGTTCACTGCACTGGTCCGCGGCCACCTGACCTCATCGTTGCAGTAGATGATACTGCAGCCAAGCACTTCCGGGTGCTGGATGAGTGCGACTGCCGCCTCGCTGATTCCAGGTGCCTGGGGTAGTAGCTTTCGAATCTCTCCCCTAGAAGCACACAAATTGCATGATGATCATGGGCATAATGTACCTTTTGAATGTCTAACATCTTGATAATGACCATGAACCACTTGTGCAGCTGCGGCGTCCACACTGGATGTTGCTGCCATTCAGGGTTGACAACTAGGCATTTGGTCACCACATGGTTGAATGACAAGTAGCAACAGGAAGAGAGATGGAGACATGATGTTGTTCCAAGGAATAGATAATAAGTATTAGGTTGCGGTGGAGGTGGTGGATTATACAGAGAAGCCACATGCTCGTGGGAAGCATTTCCAGGCAGTGCAGCGCGCGTTTATTCACAATTGGGATGGAGAGTTTTTTCGCCAATTCTCTGCAAGTTCCTCGTTTCGAGCTATCAAATCATATCTGATATTTGTGATGTTCAGGAGACTAAAAGTGAGTAGCGACTGTAATAACTGCATTAACGTTTGAATGATATGTTGATATATCTTCCGAGATATGTGACGAATGGTCCTAATTTTTTAAACATATCCAATTTATAATATGTTGAATCAATCCATATGGTTGGATTTTAATGACATACTCTACATGTGCCATTTTAGTGGTCAGTACATGTAAGTCACATGTACAGGCCAGTGCACACTTCCTAACCTCGATATATATATATATATATATATATATATATATATATATATATATATATATATACATATATATATGTGTGTATATATATATATATATATATATATATATATATATATATATATATAGAGAGAGAGAGAGAGAGAGAGAGAGAGTCAGGCTAGAATACACTCGAGTGTACGGATCGCACAGATACACTCAAGTGTGTTTGCATATCAAGACTAGTTTTTGTAAAATATAAATCGTTGATCTTCACCATCATACTATAACTAGGCTACATACAAATTTTGAACCCATTTGGATGAGTGTAACTCACGCATCCAAGGGCAACAAAATCAACGCGCGAAACTAATTTGAAATGCATAATTTTTGCGGTCTTCATAACATGAGCTATACATATCCAAATGTGCTCAAATTTTGCGTATGAGTTGTTCACAAGTTGTTTAAGAAGATCAACGGATTAGATTTTTAAAAAAATATTGCATCATGGAAAACTACTTGAGTGTATTCCGCTCCGGATACACTCGAGTGTATTCTAGCCTGACTCTCTCTCTCTCTCTCTCTCTATATATATATATATATATATATGGTTTAGGAAGTGTGTAGCAGCCAGTACATGCAGCTTATGTGTACCGACTATTAAAATGACATATATAAAAAGTCATTAACAAAATCCAATCATATGGATTCAGTCAAAATTATTTATATTACATGTGTTTTAAATATCACAACCATATCACATGTATATCATGAGATATAACAATATATCATCCGACAGTTCTTGCAATTTCAGCAACTTACCATTGATAAGAAAAAATATATTTTCTTTAATTGGATGATCTATGAATGCAAGATTGACGTGATATTGTATACACATGTTATCTAAGGAGTATGGAACACATCCATAAGGTTAGATTATTCTAAAGAGTTGTGCTATCATCATAAATGAAGATGGGTACACATAAGATATATGTAATCAGGTACACAATTCTTTTAGCCACACACACACACACACACACACACACACACACACACACACACACACACACACACACATATATATATATATATATATATATATATATATATATATATGTATAGAGTCAGGCTAGAATACACTCGAGTGTATCCGGAGCAGAATACACTCAAGTAGTTTTCCATGATGCAATATTTTTTTTGAAAATCTAATCCATTGATCTTCTTAAACATCTTGTGAACAACTCATACGCAAAATTTGAGTACATTTGGATATGTATAGCTCATGCTATGAAGATCGCAAAAATTATGCATTTCAAATTAGTTTCGTGCGTCGATTTTGTTGCCCTTGGATGAGTGACTTACACTCATCCAAATGGGCTCAAAATTTGTATGTAGCCTAGTTATAGTATGACAGTGAAGATCAATGGTTTACATTTTGCAAAAAATAGTCTTGATGTGCAAACACACTTGAGTGTATTTGTGCGATCCGTACACTCGAGTGTATTCTAGCCTGACTCTATATGTATATATATATATATATATATATATATGTATATATATGTATATATAGTATGTATATATATGTGTGTGTCTATATATATATATATATATATATATATATATATATATATATATATATATATATATATATATATATATATATATATATATATATATATATATATATATATATATATATATATATATATATATATATATATATATACGTGTATATATACATACACATAAATCTGCGTATATATTTGTATATTTATATATATGTATATATATTTATTTGTTTATTTTTATTTATATATGTATACGTACATATGTGTAAATATGTATATACATATATTTATCATACTTGTTGAATCGCACTCTCGTACATGAAATATTCAGCCGGGCATTTTGCAGGCCTCTGACTAGCCCTCCGCCAAGAAAAACCACCATTTGAGTTGGCCTGGTTGGTCGACTATTCATCCAGTCAGTAGAATTTCCCGGCTGGTCGTCTGCTGTTCTGACTAATCGACCACTTAATTGGTCGGGCCAGTTTTTTTATTTTGTTAAAAGTTTTTCAGTTGCCCACATTTTTGGGATGAACGAAACGCAATGTCACTTCACATTCTATCGTGTGCGCAGGAGAGGTGATCATGATGAAAAAGAGCTATAGGATGAAGAAGAAGAGCCATTTGATTTTTAGTTCATTTTCTTTAGTGCATTTCAAGCAACTTTAGACATGTTTTAATTTTTATTTAAATTCTGAATTTGAATAATATGAATGTTTGTTTTTTTGGCTATTTGCCTTTGGGATATTTGTCATTAAAATACTTAGAAGTGTTTGTATTCGTCTCGTTCCAATAGCCTTTTATTTTAACCATTTAGTGGTAGCAATTCGATAAGTACTTCAAGTCTTAATTCAAAAAAGATATGTCACTCAATCACTCTTATTCATTATTATTTACTATGTTTCTGACACATATTTAATAAATATTGATTATTATTTCCATAGATATGTGTTTATATTAGTATTTTTCTATATAATATGTTGTATATAAGTAAATATATATTATTATACATAAAAAAATATTTTAAAAAAATCTACGCCTGGTCGGCCTTTGTTAGGGGACACCGTGCTTGACTACTTGAGCCACTCCTTGTTATTGATATATATATATAGGGAGTTTATTGGATGCCCGCGCGGGTATCTTTGCTAAACTACCCGTGGACACGGTGGCAGCAATCGTAAATAAAAAAAGTAGCCGCGTTCTCAAGTCTGCAGATGCGAACCCGTTCCGGCGTAACAGGACGCGGTCGTTGTCTGCTAGAGTGTCCTAGTAATATGCAGTTCCCCACTCCGGTGGCTGGCCGTCCACACCCCATGCGTCGATCCTGGCCCAGCACTGCACCTGGTCGGAGAAGCGGTGGTGGAAGTTCGGCCGCAAGGAAGGTGGTGCTACTGCTTCGCGGCTTCCTGCTCTACCTGTGAAATCAACATTGTTACAGATTTCCGTGACATGGATTCCATTGTAATTAGGAATCGGAGTCTGGCGCAATTGGAGGCACACTACCACACCATTGACGATGAGATGCAGCATAATGATGGAGTTCGACAGGCTTGTGTATACCATCGTTGACGTGCTTGCGGACCTGGAACAACAAACTGACGCAACGGACGTACTTGTGGAGCCACTCAACCTACTGGTCGGTCCCGCCTCCCATGATGGCGCCCATGACGACGACCGCCTCAAGGAGTGCGGCGGTCTTGTGGATGTGAATGTACTCGAGGTTGTCCATCCCGACGTCGCCGTCGTAGCTCGTGAACTAGATGTTGACGATCTGACCCACTACGAGCCCTTCCGACCCAACGTAGCGCCCGAGCTCTGCCACGGCTCGGACGATCCGGCGCGACTCGACCCTATTGGTGGGGGTGGAGTCGGCGACGTGCTGGAAAGTGAAGGACAATAGTGCATTTCCGGTGAGGATTGTGACGTCCTCGTCGAACACACGGTGGTTGGTGGGCACTCCACGCCTGAGGTCGTCGTTGTCCATGTAGGGGAGGTCGTCGTGAATTAGCGACATGGTGTGGATCATCACGGTGGCACAGGCGCAGGCAATGACGACGGAGTCTGAGTCCGGGATGGAGGAGACCAGGGCGGCGACCGTGAGGCAGAACATGGGGCGGACGCGCTTGCCGCCCAGGGTATCACATGGGTATGGCGGCGTCCAGGGCCTTATTGACGGACTCGATCTTTCAGGCCTTATTGTGTTTTCCAGAATTATTAGTTAAGCATCCTGTTACTAGATATATAAAATGGTACAATGTCAATCGATTCTCTAAAATCTGCATACTTCTTCCTCCCCTATTCTGGTAACTTCATTAATTTATATATAACAGTTCCATCGCAGTATGTGGCCATGGATTTGCAATGGTGCACCTGGAGTATGTTACTTTTTGAATATTGTGCATACTATGATATTCTAGATCCAAGCATTTGCCTTTCATCATCAAGCTTTAGGCAAGATCTGAGTTCGTGGATCTTCTGTGATGTAGATGTATTATCAAACATTAACAATATTTGGAGTATAGTACATGCGGTGCTGCTATTAAATTAACATTAAATGTGCACAATGCAACTCCTCCATCATCTTGTTCGGCAGCTCAAATTTGTATCTTACGCAATTCAGAAGCCTCCCAAAGAGCATGCAACAAGTCGTCATTGTTGTAGATGATCAACAGAAGCAAAAGTAATATCTCTGGACGAGCAGAACCTAGACCATGAGAAAGAAGATGAATAATACAGTGCTGATGGAGAACAGACTCGCCACCACATCTAAGTTCGAGTCTCTAGCACTGGTCCTAAATTTGTTATTCAATTGGGGATGTAATATCTTCAATCACGCATAAGCATCTTTTACATGACTATTGGCTCTTGCCTATTACAATGTGACTGTTCATATTACAGATGACATTTGCTTATTACGATATGACTATCCATATTATAAATGGTCACCTACATTACGGTTGACTCTTTCATATTACATTTGATTGTCCATATTACATATGACACTTACTTATTACAATATGAGTACCCATACTACAAAACTGTCACCTTCATTACAGTTGGCTCTTGCCTATTACAATGTGACTGTCCATATTACAGATGACACTTTCTTATTACAATATGACTATCCATATTACAAACTGTCACCTACATTACGGTTGGCTCTTGCCTATTACAATGTGACTGTCCATATTACATATGACACTTAGCTTATTACAATATGAGTATCCATATTACAAAACTATCACATACATTACGGTTGGCTCTTGCCTATTATAATGTGACTGTCCATATTACAGATAACACTTGCTTATTACAATATGAGTATCCATATTACAAAACTATCACCTACATTACGGTTGGCTCTTGCCTATTACAATGTGACTCCATATTACAGATGGCACTTGCTTATTACAATATGAGTATGTGTATTGTAAAACTATCTCATACATTACGGTTTGCTCTTGCCTATTACAATGTGATTGTCCATATGAAACTTGTTTATTACAATATGACTATTCATATTACAAAAATGTCACCTACATTACAATTGGCTCTTGCCTATTACAATGTGACTGCCCATATTTCAGATGGTATGTGCTTATTACAATATGAGTATCCATATTACAAAATTATCACCTACATTATGTTTGACTCTTGTCTATTACAATGTGACTAAAATTATTACATTTTGGGGGTTGGTATGAAATTGTTGTCTCAAAATACATTATGAATATATAAGAAAAGAAACCCAATCCAAGTGTGATTGGATCCCCCTCCCTTCTATAGTTGGATGATATCAGTCGTTGCCGCCCTAGGCTCCGGCACAGTCAGCAGCACTGCCGACGCGCGTGACTCGCGGTGATAGCCTTGTGCAGAGATCGGGTAAAAATGATATTTGTAACAGAAACAACTTAGTAATACAAAACGAGTGTTTGTATTACAAATTTGGTCATCTCATTACAAACGTTGATGTCTCATTACAAATATGTATCTTCCTATTACAAAACAGATGCAACGAATGAATGACCCTTTTGTATTACAAAACAGATGCAGTGAATGAATGCACCTACATTATGGTTGTCTCTTTCCTATTACAATGTGACTGTCTATATTGCAGATGACACTTGCTTATTACAATATGAGTATCCATATTACAAAATAGTCACCTGCATTACAGTTGGCTCTTGCCTATTACAATGTAATTGTCCATATTATACATAACACTTGCTTATTACAATATGACTATATATATTACAAAATGGTGACATACATTACAGTTGGCTCTTGCCTATTAACGACGTATTGATGGAGAATTTTGAGGCAAAGCTAGCAATCATGAATGAAGACAAGCAAATACATGGTCAAAGGTGGGAGAACCAAAATAGGATAACGAGGATGTAAAAGAGTTGTCATTTGATGTAGATCCAATTTTTGAACCAAAAATTAAATAGCAGTGATGTTATTATGTCTATTCCAAATTACTAATATGGTAAATAATGTCTACAATTAAAACGCTACATGCACACGATCAGCAGATCAAACGTGAAATATTTCAAGAAGATACTAGATTGTGCTGGGATCCAGTACACAAGGTCATTTCGTCAAAGCACGTAATGTGCAATTCTACTAAACACCTTGCTACAACTTTCAATGCTTGTTCTTGCATTCCTATGAACCTACAAAATGGACTAGCTTAGTCCAACTATCAGAAAGGGAATCTCTTTCCCCTAGCAACAACAACCATGTTTGCAGGAGAGATGGAACCAGACCAAGAAAGCGTTGCTGCGGCTGACAATGAGGATTTGGAATCCTCTTCATCTTGGTCTAGCAGCGGCAGGTTCGGTAGCAGCCGCAGTAGCTATGATAATGAGGATTTTCGACATATATGAATATTTGTGGATTTATCCAATTATGAGAGCAACCTAAACAAGCACAATTTTGTGAAACACCGATCAGGTCCCATTTGCAATGTAAGTCTCCATTCCTCAGCTCCATTTGTTCCTCAGCTCCATTTGGAAATTTACCATTCATTCCAGCAATTTCTCACTTGCTCCCTCCACTTGTTGTCATACGTACAGAGTAGCTCCGGAAGACGAACATTTGTTATTCCAAGCGTCTACGATAAACAACAGCACAAGTTAGAAGCAACGTTCCATATATAATGGATTCGTCTTCTCTGGCGCTGAGTCCCATCTCCGTCCTGCGCTCTCCGATGATCAGTAACAACAATTGCGACGACGGCTCCGCCTCAACTGTCTTTGCCTCATGCACATTCTAGGTGAACCCAAAGATCCCACGCCAGTTCATCTGGCCATCAACGGACCGCTCCCCCAGAATCCTCCCTGAACTCGATGCCCCTGTAGTCGACCTCTATGGTCTCTTCCTCACAAATGAAGCGTACACAAACCGGTCCCTCCTTTCCGCAGTAATACAAAAAATCCGCTCCGCCTGCCTCTCCCACGACTTCTTCTAGATCACACCGCCGCTACCTGGTCCCCATCACCGTCACAGCGGCAGCCATGGAGCTGCATGCGGTCCTCGCTGGGTTCTTCCTCTGCAGGTGGCGACGCCACAGGAAGAGGGCTTCCAAGACCGCGTCTTCGTCCCCACACTCCTCGTCACGGTCCTCATCGGTGTCGGATTTGAAGAAGGTGAACCAGATTCAGCAAGGGAAAGGAGGGGTCCAATTGTCCCTGTAGTAGCAGAATCAACAACAATAGGAGCGATCTCCATCTTCCGGCCCAAGACAGTTCAGTTATGACAAGCTCTGGAACGCGACGGCCTGTGTTCAGAGGGGGTTTACTCTCGCCGTCAAGCTCATGGACTCCGGGTCGCTTCAAGGCGAGATCGAGTTCCGGAACAAACTCTCGCCGGTGAACGAAACAAATGATATTATATTTATTTACAAAGTCTGCCACCGAGACCAGGAACGGGTAGCAACTTTTAAGTACTCGCGTGGGCAATGAATATATATATATATATATATATATAGAGAGAGAGAGAGAGAGTCAGGCTAGAATACACTCGAGTGTACGGATCACACGAATACACTCAAGTGTGTTTGCATATCAAGACTATTTTTTGCAAAATGTAAACCTTTGATCTTCACCGTCATACTATAACTAGGCTACATACAAATTTTGAGCCCATATGGATGAGTATAAGTCACTCATCCAAGGGCAACAAAATCGACGCGCGAAACTAATTTGAAATGTATAATTTTTGCGGTCTTCATAACATGAGCTATACAAATCCAAATGTGCTCAAATTTTGCATATGAGTTGTTCACGATATGTTTAATAAGATCAACGGATTATATTTTCAAAAAAAATATTGCATCATGAAAAACCACTTGAGTGTATTCCGCTTTGGATACACTCGAGTGTATTCTAGCCTGACTCTCTCTCTCTCTCTCTCTCTCTCTCTATATATATATATATATATATATATATATATATATATATATATATATATAAACACCACTACTACTACTATAAAAAGAGTGAATCTTTCCCATTAATTACAAGTCTGCCATTTTATTTACTCTCAAATCCTTCCATCCAATCACACTACATCATTTTTGAAATACTGCAACCTCTTTAATTCTCTCTCCTCTTATGTTTTCCCACTGATTTGTATTCATGCTTTTACATTCTTTCAAGCCTTACCAATTCAACTGCCGTCAAACTAGATGGCACGTTAAATCACGATGTGGCAAAACACGAACACCACGTTCATCAAAATAGATAGATGGAACTACCACCTAAATTTATTCAATTCTTTCCTAATAAGTTCATCTCTCTCACCTTCTCCGAATGGCTTCCAAAATCTTTTGTCATAACACTTTTTCTTTCTCGACCTCTAATGAATTCCTGAGTAATCTTCAACTCCTTCTTTCAATTCCCATCAACTCCTAAATTCTCATTTAACAGATCAAATAGGTGGCCACTTCATCATCCTAAAGTATACATTACGCTAGAAAAATGTTCATTTGCCTTGACACTTAGTGGCGCAAAAACAAACCACCCAAGAAACCTCTCCCAAAACCCACTTTTCCACTCATTAACTAATATTTATCAAAAAATGGCATATGACATTATACATACTTATATATAAATTACAATATTAAGGAGGACTTTGTTTTGTTAATTACAATTGAGTTGTTTCTTTTTTGCAAAAGTACTTTAACCTATCATGTTACAATATTTTAAATTTGGTGTGCCCTCCTTCCTCGTCTCATTTCTCATATTAGTTCTCTTTTTTTGTATAGATTTCCTGAGTTACTTGTGGGTTTCCTCCCCACCACAACCCACCATTAAAACAGGGCGTTAATAAATGGCAACAATGCTCTAATTAAGGGGAAGGATGATCATCCATTTTTTGAAATAATAAAAATGGTACTTCTAAAATGATTCAGTTAATGCGACACGATCTCACGTTTCCTTGATTGACGTTGGCAGTTTACAAGCCATCACTCCCTTCAATGTGAAACAGGTGAACATTGGTTCAGTCGAGCCCAAAGGTATTTGAAAATACATCCAAGTATAGTAATATGATCTCATGTTCACATGATCTCCTGAACGTGGAGGAAGTCGCGGGCCTCTCGATACCCATATTCACATGATCCAAGTATAGGTACATGTTCTCATGTTCACATGATCACCTAAATGTGGAGGCTGTTGCAGGATCAGGATAAGGAGTGTGTGAATCATCAAACTACAAATACTCATGGAATCCATGTTCAATTTCTCATTCACTGCATTAGTGTATTTCCTTTTCGGAGCCAGTGGTGCATTTTCTTCACGGCCACCAGTTACCTGGACTTGCCATTTTTGATGTGCCGCTGCAAGCTCGCGGTAAGGGAAGCACAAGCCTGTCCTTCTAGAGGGGTTACATCTTTCATTCCATATAGAAAGATTTATGCCATAAAGATCTCAGTTGATGAGATGTGATCCAAGCAACATGGAGAGGCAAAGCTTGAGTAGTCCTTGTAATGACCTGTTTTTAAATTAGTCATCTAATTAGGGTTTACTTGGATGATTGTATGCTTAACTAAGTTGATAATTGTTTAAAGCTTTACTAATTATGGTAGTTAAGTTTTGATGTTTTAAATATAATAATAAGGTTTAATCATACTTTGATCAACATAATTAGGGTTAACATTTGGAAACCATAATTGGCCCAGATTAGGGTTTTGATGACATATGAATACAAAATTTGATAAGTATAGTGTATCACTAAATGATTTTTAGTATTTTATATGAAATTCTAATTTAATTCAAATTTTCATATGATTTGGATATATCAAATTTGAGCACTATTGAAAAATATCAGAATTTTTGAAGATTGGTCTGACCTGTTTGTTGGTCGAGTTTCAAACTCAACCGACCATATTTTTAGATTGATATAGTAGTGTGGTAATTTAATTTTATCTTTTTATTGGTATATCCAATTGATATAAAATTTAACTATATTTGATAAACTCTATTATAGATATACCATTGAATTGGATTAATTTTTGGAAGATTTTTTATCTCTACAAAGAGGGGTGTCTTTCGAGTTATGTGAAGGACAAACTCGACCGACCGTGCTACAGACTGTAATATAGTAGTGTAGTATTTAATTTTTATTTATTTATTGGTAATTCCAAATTATCTAATTTTTTATTATTAATTATAAACTCAATTTAGGATATTGGGTTAAATTTTCATAATTTTTGGATGATATTTGAGTTCTAAAAAGTGTGGTGTAGCTCGAGTTTATAACTCAGCCGACCAACGACCAGTCTGAGCAAAATAAAAATATAGTGAAGGGATTGTTTGTAATTATTCTAAGCACCTCAATTCATCTATATGACTAACCTAACACAAAAGGAGATCTCATAATTCATCATTCCTGTCAAAGAAATAAAATTCTTGAGAGAGAAAGGAGAGCTAGGGTTTTGAGAAAAGAAAGTGGTGGAGATGTTGACCTAAGGTTTCTCTATCCAAGATATGATGAAATCAAGAAAGTTGAGCTTCTTTGCATAGCAATTCATGGTGAATCTACTCTCACATGTCAAGATTCTGTCCCTTCTTTGATTTGATTTGAAATCACATGAAATCTCCCTCTTTTTTCACTCTCTCTCTTCTAATCCCCATTTCTATGGTTTCCGAGTTGAGAGGAGAAATAATTGGATTCATTTTCTAGAGTTTGATTTGGTTTCCATAAATTCAGAAGTTGACCTATGTTTTAAGGTGCTTGTCACCTAAGGTTAGTGTTTTTCTCCCTCCTAATCTTTCTATTCATGTTTAAAGCCTAATTCTATCAGGCTAAAACAATCATAAACCTTGATTGTATATGTATGTGATTGGATTTGATTTGGGAAAGATATTGGAGGATCCAATTCTACTGATTATGATTATTTCTCATTGATTGGAACTTGATTAGTTCCTTATATATTGATTGAGGATCCATGGGTAATCTTATGGTTAGATGAATATGTTGTTTCATGTGAATTTTGCCTAAAAACCATCCCAATGGCCGATATGCTTGGAATTGAATTGACATGCATAAAATCATATGTAAATTGTACTAGGTTGTATTATACAAGTGTATTGTGGAATGTTAATGGAATTGAATGACAACATATCCTTCTAGGGATTTGTGTTGAGGAAGTGAATCAAATGAGTCAATTAATCAATGTATACTTATGATGGATGAATGAAATGTGTGAAAATGGAAATTACAGTTTCCATGTTTGCGAATAACCCTAATGAACCCTTGAATCATGATTGGATTACTGAATGATATTATTCTTATGATATGTTTAACTAAGGAATGAATTCTTGAAAACTCTAAAAGTTTATTATTCAGACAATTATGAGTGATAAAGCTAGAACTTGTATATGATGTTGTAAATGTGATCAAATGTTGAAGTTGAAAGTATTAATACTTCAATTAAATATGATGACTTTTTACTAATATCATCTAAGTTTAATGCATTTGTTTTAGTATAATAAATAATGATCATTGTTGATTATGGGAATGACATTGGAAGTCAATGACATGGTACATATATCTAAATACAAGAAATGATATGAAGAAAAAATGTATCGATGGTGATGGCAAGTTAAAGATGAAACGAATGAAGTTATTATGATGAAGTCTTTAATCCTTTGTTTTAATTACATGTGGCTTAAGAGAAATTGAATGAAACATACTAAAACTAGACTTTGATGGATATCAATGAAAAGAGAAGTATTGTATATCAAGTGAGTTAAAAATGATTGGTTCCAATAATTTAATGAACATGATATGAGAGAAGTTGAGATTAATGAATATGAAATTGAAGGAAAAAGATGAGAATTAGTAGATGAATTTAAGAAACAAACTCCAACCCTAAAATTTTGAGCTAGATGGTGCTAATGAATAACAATCTCAAATGAGGGATTAAGGAATGTACATAATTATAGTTTAATTCAATTAAAAAATGAGGTTCAATCATTTAAATTGATTTACAAGAATGTGTTAATTGTATTGTGATTGTTTGATAGAATACTTGTACTGTAAGAATGAACTGTTTTGATGGAATTCAAATGATAATGAACATGTGTTGATTAGTAACCCCATATGAAGAATATGAAATAAAAGAAGAAGAGAACTAAGTTTGTTATGCATGTATATGCATGAAATTTATTGGCATCTATTGAGTTTGGATGGAACAAGCATATGTTGTATGATAAATCTATTCTGATTATGATGAATGGTACATGATATCTATATGCTTTTACTATTGCTAGTTCTACTGCCTCTTCTAATATTGTTTCAGAACTGTGATATACAATGAACTGATAAGATTTATGTTGAAATTGAATTTAATATGCACTCCTTACATTGAGAAACCTGATAAGGTTAAATGTTGCATAATGAGATTATGTCTAGGGTTGAAAGCCCACTGATGATGATAAAACCCTAATGGGGTAAATGATAGACAATAAGATTATGTCTCGGCCGGAAGGCCCACTATTGATGATTGCTATGAGATGAAGTAGAAGATAGAAATAATCATATGTGTTGCAATATGTAGATTTATTATGCTTCTTGCTTTGATCATTGTCCATATTGATAAACTTGATTTGTTTCATGTTTTCTAGTAACACGAGAATACACAGATATGATATATGATGTAATGAATTCTTTTAAGTTAAGTAAAAGAGATTAATAATAAGTGAAATGATGGAACATCTAGTTAGGTTCCCTGAACACTGTGAGTTTCCCCCAGGGCCACACTAAGGAAACCAAATGGATCTCCTTATAGTAATCGATGAATTATGAGAAGGATTTCTGGAGTGTGGATCGAGACTTTAAAGGTTAGATCACCAGGATTTAGGAGTGAGTCATCTGGAGTGGCTCTGGCCCTAAATCCTTGCTATGAAAGTCTATATCCAGATGGAATAGACTCTGATGAAATAAAATATGTGAAATGTGAAATGAAAAATATGTGAAATAATGTGATATGTGATATATTGTTTTGTTGGTTTCTATCTCGTGTACCCGAGATGAAGACATGAGCCTCTTTAGGCAACCCTGAGGTGGAAAGGGTCTGTTGTTGATATCTTAGGGTGGCCAGCTAAACCCTAAGATAGTGACGGTGAGTCATTGAAACAAGAATCAGGCGTGGTGACTTCTACTTGGTGAGGTTCAAGCCAAGTAGTTTCAGGGCAAATTAATAAAAGATGATAAGCCGTGTAGAACATGATTTGAATAATTATTACATTCCTTGTACTGCTAGATGATGATTTGTCATTGATGATTAAGCTTCATGTTGTGGAAAGTAATCATGTTGTGGATATTTTATATTTCATATTATGATCTATCATGCTGATAAGTTATAAATGTTGGGATTTATATCCATTCTGAATATGAGTTGGATTGCTTGCTATTAGATAGTGTTGTTTTGTAGATATGTATTATGTGTACTTCAACTTCTAGACTGTAGGATGTGTTCCTGGTCCAGCTAGTGGAGTGTCACAAAGATAATGTGATTGTTATGTATTGATTCAAAATGCTTAGAACTTGACGTATTTCTCATGCAGTAGGGTTCTTAATTTGAACTAAGAAGTATCTGGCGGTTTGTTCATAGACATGCTCTAAAAGATGTTTCAAAGTTATAATTGGTTTAAATGATTACCTTATCTATTGTATTAGATTACCATTGTAAGATACATTTGACTTATGATAGAACTATCTACTAGACTTTTCAATGTTTGCATGTTTATATTAAGTTTATTATACTTAATCTGATGTTGATGCATGTACCTAGCTTGAGTGAGAGGTATCGACTCATTGGGGCTCTATATGAGTCTCATGAGGTTGTTTCAAATGTTTTTAGGTATAATGGTATCAAATGGAGAGGTTGTGACAAAGAAGATATAAATAGCATAATCTAGATAGATTAGAATGTCCCTATACTCTCTCTTTCCCAGCATGGGTTGTAGACTAAGTTTGTTCATCAATGTACATGTATATGATGTAAACTGAATCGCATATGAGAACAAGATTTGATTATGGTTTTAATGGATTTGAATAGGATTTTTGATATCTAAATGTTATGTCCTTGATGTGACAATGATTTATGAAATTGTGAAGAATGAAAAAGGAAAAATTTATCTGTGTTTTTTGTATATTGTTTATTCGCCTTTGAAGAGAATTCATTATTTTATTTCATAATCTAGGTTTATGTTTTGGAATTATCTCTAATGGTTGGTATTTATATTTATCAAAAGAGTGGGTCCCGAAAACTTGGTATCAGAGCCTAGGTTAGACGAGTTTGCATGGACAATAGGATTTAGGATTCAATGATAATGTGGATGTTGAATATTGTTGACTCAAGGTCTAAATTGACTAAACCCTTGTTTTAATGATGACTAAACCATTCCAATTAATTATGTCTAATGTCTCTACTTGAGTGATTTCAGATTAGGTATAGACACACTCTAAATACCCTAACTTCCGCATCTCAACTTGGAGAAAAGACAAGTCAAAGTCAATACAAGTGCACATTTTTTAATATGATGTAAATCCATTAGAATCATGTTGTAAATCACTTGTAATGTTTGTATGACTTGTAATTAAGCTTAAAAAAATCAGAAGCACTTAGATCAAATATTTAAGCACTCAGAATCCATTTTCCAAAATTCACATCAGGTTGTTCATCGGTCGAGTTGCAAACTCGACTGATCTTGATTGGATCTTGAAAATGACTTTTGATCGATTGAGATTACACTTCACAGAACTCGACCGATCCCTCTACTGACCAAAACTGATTTAAGTGAATTGGTCGAGTTACCCCTGGACAAACTTGACCGATGGCCTAAATTGGTCTTGTCTCTTAGTGGGATTGGTCGAGTTACCTTTATAGAAACTCGACCGATTGCGATGTACGGAAAAGTGCAGAAAAGTATTTCTAGCCGTTGTGGAGTTGCAACAAGTGAAAATATATCTGTTGCAAGCCACAACATGGCTAGTTTTCATTCTAAAGTGTTCCCAAAGGCTAAGGGGCATCCCCAGCTATAAATAGGACCGCTTGGGATTCATTCCAAGGTTGAGCATTCAATGAAAAACTCTATGTGAGGTTCCTATTCTATAGTTGAGTGCTTCCTATAGCCTCCTCTCCCTCTCTAAGCTTAATCACTTACTACATTTATTAGAGTGAGTAGGAAATATGTAAGAGAGCTAGTCCTACATGTATATCGTGTGAGGCTCTCACTTCTACCACCTCCCTATCTCTCTTTTCAACCATGAAGATGAAGGTTCTCTCTCTTGACTAAGAGAGGTGAAAGAGGGAAGGCGTCCCTTGGTGAAGATCAAGGCTTAAGACTTGGAGCAAGAGTGGGTAAGCCCTTGGTGACGACAGAAGACTCCTTGCTCAAGTGGGTAAGTCCTTGGTGGAAGCTTCTCCAAGTGAAGGTGAAGTCAAAGGCTGAAGATCCAAGAAGAGTGGGTAATCCCTTGAATGTTGAAGACTTGTGCAAGAGTAGGTAAGTCCTTGGAAGAAGGCAGAAGACTCTTGAAAAGTGGGTAAGTCCTTGGTAAGGTTGAAGACTCTTTGTATTGGATAGGTAAGTCCTTTGTTTGTTCATGTATTATAAGTCTTATGAATGAATATAAGAGTGCAATGGTTAAGAAATCCTAGAGGTTGACCTCTCTAGGTAAGTGGACTGACACACTTCTAGTTTGAAGTGTGGAACCACTCTAAATAGCTTGTCAATTGGTGTATGTTCAATCTCTCTCTCCCTTGTTATGCATGTTTTAGTTGCACTCAAACTTCCTATTTAGCACCCTTATCTTGTGATATATCATGAGGTCTAATGAATTTTGTTTAAGTGCATTCAGCTCTATTCACCCCTCCTCTAGAACATCCTATCACCCATCTAGGATCCAACAAATATAACCTGAATGATGTGCATACTGACTGAACTCTGTATCTAAATACTCTGGTCTAGTATTTGGGTATTGAGATAAGATAGTATGGAACTGCCGATTGTACTTCTTCTAGATGCCCTGACCAAGTATCCAGATAAACACAGTTTGGTAGAATAATAAGAATCTCTAATGAGTTTGAATGGTGATAAAATGGTGAAAGAGAAAAGGATTTTATAATTCAATATGGAACCTATGGCAAGCATGAAATTTCATATAAGAAAGATGAAATCTTAATGCATTGTGAAGACAATCTCTAATGAGTTTGAATTTGAGTATGAAATCTAAAATTGTGAGAAAAACCTACAAACTAAGATGCACACTAGATGATCTTCTTCATAAAAGAAATTGATGAATGCGAGTGATAATATGTGAATGAGTCATAATCTTATCCATGAGATACACAATCAGAATTTTAAAAGGATGAGAAAGGTGATGTGAATCAGATCTTGATAAATGAAGTATTACTAATATTTGTGAAGTGTTTGTAATACTCAAGGAGAGATATGATGATGACAAGGGATGAAATATCCATTAAATGCAAAAAAAATGTCATATGAAAGAAAGATAAAATGAAAGTATTTATAATTTGATGCCAAGAGAGGTGAACGATTAGATGATATGATATTCTTACATATCTTTTTTTGGATTTTGGGACAAAATTCTAAAAGGAGGGGTAAATTTGTAATGACCCGTTTTCAAATTAGTCATCTAATTAGGGTTTACTTAGATGATTGTATGCTTAACTAAGTTGATCATTGTTTAAAACTTTATTAATGATGGTAGTTAAGTTCTGATGTTTTAAATATAATGAGAAGGAGCGTTAACATTTGTAAACCCTAATCGGCCCAAATTAGGGTTTTGATGACATATGAATACAGAATTTGATAAGTATAGTGTCTCACTAAATGATTTTTAATATTTTATGTGAAAATCTGATTTAATAAAAATTAGAATATGATTTGGATATATCAAATTTGAGAACTTTTGAAAAATATCAGAATTTTTTAAGAATGTTATGACCTATTTATCGGTCCAGTTTCAAACTCGACCGACCATATTTTCATATTGATATAGCAGTGTGTAATTTAATTTTATATTTTTATTGGGTTATCCAATTGATGTCAAATTTTGATAGTAGTTGATACACTTTATTATAGATATAAAATTAAATTGGCGTAATTTTTGGATTATTTTTTATCTCTACAGAGAGGGGTGTAGGTCAAGTTCTGTGAAGGACAAACTCGACCGACCATGCTGCAAACTTCAATATAGCAGTGTCATATTTGATTTTAGTTATTTATTGGTAACTCCAAATTATCTAAATTTATAATTCTTCTTATAATCTCAATTTAAGACATTTTGTTAAAGTTTCATAATTTTTGGATGATTTTTGAGTTCTTAAAAGGTGGTGTCGGTTGAGTTTATAACTCAGCCGACCAACCAGTCTGAGCAAAATAAAAATATAGTGAAGGGCTTGTTTGCAATTATTCTAAGCACCTAAATTCATCTATATGACTAACCTAACACACAAGGAGCTCTCATAACTCATCATTTCGGTCACAGAAATGAAATTATTGAGAGAGAGGACAGCTTGGGTTTTGAGAAGAGAAAGTGGTGGAGATGTTGAACTAGGGTTTCCCTATCCAGGATATGATGAAATCAAGTAAGTTTAGCTTCTTTGCATAGAATTTCATGGTAAATATTCTAAAATTATTTAGTTTTTTAATAATTTTTAAATACTTTATATTTATAATTTTATAATTAATTAATTTGAGAAGAGAAAGTGGTGGAGATGTTGACCTAGGGTTTCTCTATCTAAGATATGATGAAATCAAGTAAGTTTAGCTTCTTTGCATAGTATTTCATGGTGAATCTTCTCTCACATATCAAGATTCTATCCCTTCTCTAATTTGATTTGAAATCACATCAAATCTCCCCCGTTTCTCACTCTTTCTCTTCTAATCCCCATTTCTAGGGTTTCCGAATTGAGAGGAGAAAGAATTGGATTCATTTGCTAGAGTATGATTTGGTTTCCATAAATTCAGAGGTTGACCTACATTCTTAAGGTGCTTGTCACCTAAGGTGAGTGTTTTTCTCCCTCCTAAGATTTGTATTCATGTTGAAAATCTAATTCTATCCAGATAAAATAATCAGAAACCTTGTTTGTATATGTATGTGATTGCATTTGATTGGGAAAGATATTGGACGATCTGATTCTACTAATTTTGATTATTTCTCATTGATTGGAACTTGATTAGTTCCTGATATATTGATTGAGAATCTATGGGTAGTCTTATGGTTAGATGACTATGCCATTTCATGTGAATTTAATGGCTGATATGCTTGGAATTGAATTGACATGCATAAAATCATATTTAAATTGTACTAGATTGTATTATACAAGTGTATTGTGGAATGTTAATGGAATTAAATGACCACATATCCTGCTTAGGATTATTTTGAGGAAGTGAATCAATTAATGAGTCAATTAATCAATGTATTCTTATGATTGATGAATGAAATGTGTGAAACTGGAAACTAGGGTTTCCATGTTTGTGAATAACCCTAATGAACCCTTGAATCATGATTGGATTACTGAATGATATGATTCTTATGATATGTTGAACTCAGAAATGACTTCTTGAAAACTCTAAAAGTTTATTATTAAGACACTTATGAGTGATAAAGCTAGAACTTGTATATGATGTTGTAAATGTGATCAAATGCTGAAGTTGAAAGTATTAATACTTCAATCGAATATGATGAGTCTTACTAATATCATCTAAGTCTAATGCATTTGTTTTAGTATAATAAAGAATGATTATTGGTTATTATGGGAATGACATTATAAGTCAATGACATGGTACACTTATCTAAATATAAGAAATGATATAAAGAAAAAATATATTGATGGTGATGGAAAGTTAAAAATGAAACTAATGAAGTTATTATGATGAAGTCTTTAATCCTTTGTTTTAATTCCATGTGGCTTAAGCCAAATTGAATGAAACATACTAAAACTAGACTTTGATGGATATCATTGAAAAGAGAAGTATTGTATATCAAGTGAGTTAAAAATGATTGGTTCTAGTAATTTAATGAACATGACATGAGAGAAGTTGAGATTAATGAATATGAAATTGAAGGAAAAAGATGAGAATTAGCAGACAAATTTAAAAAACAAACTCTAACCCTAAAATGTTGAGCTATATGGTGCTAATGAATAACAATCTCAAATGAGGTATTAAGGAATGTACATAATTGTATTTTAATTCAATTAAAAAATGAGGTTCAAGCTTTTGAATTGATTTACAAGAATGTGTTCTTGAATTGTGATTGTTTGATAGAATACTTGTACTACGAGAATGAACTGTTTTGATGGAATTCAAATGATAACCAACATGTGTTGATTAGTAACCCCATATGAAGAATATGAAATAAAAGAAGAAGAGAACTAAGTTTATTATGCATGTATATGCATGAAATTTATTGGCATCTATTGAGATTGGATGGAACAAGCATATGTTGTATGATAAATCTATTCTGAGTATGATGGATGATACATGATATCTATATGCTTTTACTGTTGCTAGTTCTACTACCTCTTCTAATATTTGTTCAGAACTGTGATATACAATGAACTGCTAATATTTATGTTGAAATTGAATTTAATATGCACTCCTTACATTGAGAAACCTTGATACAGGTAAATGTTGCATAATGAGATTATGTCTAGGGTTGAAAGCCTACTGATGATGATAAAACCCTAATGGGGTAAATGATGGACAATAAGATTATGTCTCAGGATGAAGGCCCACTGTTGATGATTGCCATGAGATGAAGTAAAAGATAAAAATAATCATGTGTTGTAATATATAGATTTTGTAAGGACCATGACCTCTGCTTAGGGTTTATCCTATTTGTTTTGCTTAACCCTGATGCTTAGTTGGTTGCTAATCTCCTTTAATGGTGATTAGGGTTTGTTTGTGCTTTGTTGAGAGCTGGAGGTGCTACTTGCAATTAACCCAAGTCTAGGGTTGTGGAGCAAGTTTGTCACCTTGAGAGGTGTTCCTCTCTCTCCTTGATTCCTCTAGTGTCGAGAGGAAGGGTTGGGCTCGTTGTTTGAGTTGCTTTGGGCTTGGATGAGCCTTGGTGGGCCTTGTTGTGCCGTGTTTGGCCAGGTTGGACCCTGTGTCGGCCATGGGTGTGCCGACCATGGTTGTGTCAGCCTGAGGTGTGTCGCCCAAGGATGTGTGTCGGGCATGGAGTGGAGGTGTGTCATCCATGGACCCCCTTTGACCCCTTTGACCTCGTTTGTGTCACCACTAGTGGACACTTGGTGCTTGATTCTTGCATGTGGTAATGGCCTTGGACATGTGTTTAAGGCAAGATAGAGTGGTGGCATTGCCCATGGACAAGTGTCCCTAAGTGGGCGACACCTTTCCTTTCCTTACCTTGGTTTCTCCTCCATCCTTTCCTATATATGTGTTTCCTTTCTCTTGCTAAGGATCCCTTTAGTTCCTTAGTTCCCCTCTCCTTTGGTTGCACGACACCTCTTCCTTTGCAAGCTTGGTGGTCGATCCCTATCTTGGAGTCTTCTTCTTCTTCCTCTGGTGGTGGTTGAACCCTAGAGTGCTTTGTTCTCCTTCTTGCGGTGGAGCTTGGAGCTTGCTTAAGGCGGGTTACATAACTCCTAACCCTAACTATACTACCTTCTTCGCGACAAAAAAAAACTATACTACCTTCTTCTATGTTCTTATATGTCTTATATGATCATAATCGGCTATGTATGTTTCTAGTTAAGTTTCTTGCTTAGTAGCACCTAGTTGGCCGAACCATGTTTTTAGGGTTTTCTTGTTGAACAACACCCCTCTCCCTCCTTGGTCTAGAGAAGTGAGCTTGAACTCTAGTGATATGGGAAATACCCCTCTCTCATTTAAGTTGAGAGGTGAGCTTGTGCTCTAGTTACTTGAGCAACACCCTTCTCTCACCATGGATTCGAGAGGTGAGCTTTGTGGTGGATGTAGACCTATGTTGTGGTTGATCCTAGTGGCTTCCCAAGTTGTGATAGAGGTTGTGCAAAACCCCTCTCTCTTGGTTGTTGATAGGTTAGCTGATCTTCTTGATCAATTTAGGGTTTGGTGCCCTTGTGCTTGAGGTTGATGACGACCTTGTTGAGTTGCATCTTGCACGATATGGCTTGGGGATGGTGCTTCCTGATACCCTTCTTTGTACTAGATTCATGATCGACATGTTGAGGTTGTGTTGGGCATCACACCCTGGTTCTTGCCTTTGTGTCGGGTGTCATACCTTGTTGAGTGCCCTTCCCGATACACTTAGTTTGGGTAGTGGCTTGGTGTCGTCACACCTTGAACGTCATGAACTTATATAAACTAGTCTTGTGCTGGGCGTTACACCTTGGTTCTTACCTTGTGTGTTGAGTGATAGATGAGTCTAGTTTGGTTGGACGATAGGTTGTTCCCTGGTGCCTTGCCTCGATAGATGATGTGTGGTTTTGTGGACGTTTTAGGGTTGGCCTGGGCGCCATGGCTTTAGCCGTCAGTATGGTTGTCGCCCGTTGCAATCCCTAGCACCTTGTGCACGATACCCTAGTGCACGATACACCTAGTGAACAACACACATGTTGCACGACATGCCCCATAGACCTCGCTGCACGTTAGGCTTGTGGCCGTTATACCTTGGTTGCACGATACAGTTGGTTGCATTACACCCCTTGAGGTGGTAGCTGTTATCCTTGACTGATACATGGCTAGATGCTTGGGTGATATGAGGGAGTCTACCCTACCCGATACCACTTCTAGTGAGAGTGCCCTGCCTGTCACACTCCTTGTGAGGGTAGCAGGAACTCCTAGTGAGGTTCATGTTCCTTCTGGAAGACCTATATGCTAGATCTTTTTCATGACCCTTGACATGTTTGATAGTAGGGAGGTGGTTGATATAGTAGATCACACCTATGTTAACTTGACGTGACATTTCATGAGTTCATGATCATCTTGAATTATATGTATAATGCTGAGTAAATGATAAAGTATATGAGATGCTTTACATGATGATGTGACCTATGTCTATGGTCACAGGTGTGAGGCATGAATGATATAGCATGAAATTATCAATGTTTGATAGTATGATCCTTCTGTTAATCCAGGATGGTTTTAGATATCTTTATTAATGCATATACTAACCATGTAGGTGTTTTATGCGGATGCATAGCCAGGTAAAGGGCTATGAGGTATATATGTTTGTGAATAACACTACTTTGATGGTCATTCTTGATGATGAGATAACTTGCATCACCAATATGATGTGTTTGGGTCTGAGGACCAGAGTTTGGCTAAAGTGCCTAAGTTGAGGTGTTATCCTATGATGAGGATCTGGGATTGTTATCCCAACTGATGAGAATACCTTATGAGGTAGTGGTTTCTTGTGATGAGGGATTGAGATCCTGGAATAACATGATGGTGGTAACAATAATGTATCTTTATGTTATGCATGTGTTACAACATGG
The DNA here is from genome assembly GCA_963693085.1 of Alisma plantago-aquatica. NCBI lineage: Eukaryota > Viridiplantae > Streptophyta > Magnoliopsida > Alismatales > Alismataceae > Alisma > Alisma plantago-aquatica. The sequence goes on from OY856415.1 coordinate 296,627,096, forward strand.
TTGCCTCAATAATCCACTTAAAATATACTAACTAATCACAATGGAACATATCATGTAGTTTGCCCTGGCCATAGATCCATCATCATCAAGAGCTGGTGATGGTGAAACGGGTTCTCCTGCGGGTTAACCTGGCAGCCCATATTATTGAATATGTGTGGTTTCTCCTAGCCGAAAATGAGGAGGTAAGAGTGCAACTTTGGTTGTAGACTCCAGAGTGCGGTTTCAGGCATGTAGCTCAAATACGATAAGAGCATGGTGAACAGGTCCATGGCTCAGGATGTGTGATATGGGAGCATGAATGCGTTCATGGCTCAGAGCACGGTGATCATGCCCGTGGCTCAGTTTTACTAGCACTGATACATGTACCAAGACGGGCTAGGCAGAGGGTAGCCTAACCCTATGGCTGAGGCCACTCAAGCACAAGAGTGCGGTCCTACTTTGGTTCTCATGAACTGACCACAAGGTGGGAGGTCGTGGAGTCCGGCTCTTCCATTGAACTTGTATGGCACCGGCTTGGGTTTCGCAACCGAAGGTTGGATTTGAGCGGTACGACTCACTTCCTCAGGGCATAATAAATCATAATCTAGCCGAATAGTATTTATTGCTTAAGGAAAAACACGGAACATTGATTGAGGCCTTGCTTGTGTAGTTGATCTTGTTATGCATTGCATTTACTTATACGTCCCTTATGTTATGTGGTAAGATCTTATAAATATGAACTTGTCAATCATGTTCCATAAAGAGATACTTGGGTACATGCCTTCCGTACATTTTTTGTAAGCTCGATGGTAGTAATAACCTTGCTCTATAGACTACTCTTACTCTACATTTTATCTGTTATCTGCTGTTGTTGCTTTAAAAAATTTTAAGGTTCTCTAGTTTCGGCGGGGAGTTATGTTTCTCATTGGGACTATGTGTCTCACCCCACTGGTTTGCAACCTTTTTAGGTGTTCGAGCTAGACGTGGTGGTGGTCGCGGAGTTGCGGCCGAGCAGTAAGACGAGCAGTAGAAGGCAAGAGATGGACATGCTTCTGTTTTGGTTGTTTTGTAGTAGAGTCTTAGAGTCATCCCTATACTCGCAGGTCCTTGGAGGCGTTTTGATGTTATTTCATGATGTATAGCTTTTGAAGCTTTGTCTATCCTGTTGTTGGCCATATGAGGGCTGTTATGTACATATAAATAGGTGATGAACTCGTGTGACGACTAGACTGCTGACCTTCTAAGCTGTGGGCACGTATCAAGACCTGTAAATGTTTACATAACATGTTTCCTTGCAGGATGAGGATCTGGATGTAATAGTTTCTTGGTTTATCTACTTTCTGAAATCGGTTTTAATTAACCCGTGTTTTTGGTAATGAGTGGTTTATGGTGTTTTCTACACATTTTCGTGTGGCACCTTGTTGTCTGTGTGATAGCGGGATGTGTCGCAACAAGTTTGGTATCAGAGCTCTAGGTTCGCTGAGTCTACAGGGATTTAGGACTAGGTTGTGTCTTGACGTGTATTTTACTACGCGCTAAAAATGCAAGTGTACGCGTCGAGTAATATAGGCCTTGTGAGGCCCGAGTCAAACTAATGGATACGTGAATTATTGGAGACTTCTACTAACTAATCGCAATCAGCTAGACCGATTAATAAAGTAGGGTTTTTTTGTTCAAATTAAAAGAAAATAAAAATCAAACAAAGAAAACAATCGATTAAAGGTTAATTTAATCAATTAAAATGGATATCTTTAGGAAGGCGGTTTCACCGCGGGTCGACATTGTATTAAGTTTCATATAACTCCTCAATCTTCTCTCTCTATCCGGGTAGTGGCCTGAAAACAGAATTACCCACTGTCGTGGTGTAATTCACTACTTAGGTTTAGGTTGATTCCACCGTCGTGGTAATCATTCCCCTAAACTAAGTGCATTATAGCCGATCTCTCAGTTTCCACCATTAATTTTACACCTCCTTTGTCAAGGGATTTATCGATTAATGTAGATTTCGTCTCTTTTCAACCGTTAATCCTTCTGTCGAAGTGATTAAGGGCATTAAGTTATTATTATGGTGATCAAGCATAACAATAGAAATGGAGAAAACGAATCTATACCATGGATTAGAGAGAGAAAATATGAATTATCAATATAAAAATGTCATACAATGTATTCCCGGGCTACTCCCGGTCCTAAAGATTGAAGGTTTTAGCCTCTCATGTTCATCTCACACGAGTACATGGTAGAAATTGGGGAATTCATAAGAAAAACGGGAAATAAATGGGAAAACCCCTAAACGGAGAAGAATCGGTGGATCCTTGGCGTAAAACACGAGCTTCCCCGCCTGTCGGTGGTGGAAATCGTCTTTGGCAGTGTCCGAATCACCCGGGATGAGCTTCTCGGCCTCCGTTCTCCTTTCTCTCCTCCTCGGCACTCGTGCAATCCAAAAATGATATGCTTTTCACGTCTGGGCGCCCGTCATTAGGTATAAGTCCCTAATTAGGTCGTCAAATAACAACAGCCGTCCGATCGAAATCAAAACAAATCCAACGCATATCTGCCAGCGTCAATACCATCGACGCGGGTCGATGGTATCGACCCATCGGATTAGCGGCAGCTTTCCTTTCTTTTATTCTGAGCGCCTGTGGTGATCTCGATACCATCGACTTGTGTGTCGATGGTATCGACTCCTTTAGCGTCGGTTGTTGTCGTTTAGCGACGCTGTAGCTCTCCTTGTGTCGATGGCATCGACTTGGGTCGATGGTATCGACAGTTTCCTCGCCAGCAACTTGAAGGGATCTCGATACCATCGACGTAGGTGTCGATGGTATCGACACTGTATTGCTCTTCTCGGCTGACAACCTGTGGCTTGGTCGATGGTATCGACTGCCGTCGATGGTATCGACGGAAGCAGATACTTGTTCTTCCTGAAATTTCACAACAGGCCCAAGTAAATCCACATAATTTATAATAAGATGATAAATAATGCTCAAAATAGTAAAACAAAGGGGATTTGATATAAAATGATGGCAAATACCAAATAAAGTGAATTATGCAATAATATCCATGAAAATGAGTAATTAAGGCACAAAACACATATGAAATAGGTCTCTAAATGCGACTCAAAATCATCGCATCAAACTCCCCTAAGCTTAAACATTGCTCGCCCTCGAGCAACTAACCCTTAGAATAGAATTGCAGATGTCAACTAACAATCAACACATCACCCCACATCCCACATTACTCCCACTGGACATTCTCAAACCGGCCTTTCCTAATCACAGAACAGTAATTACCCTACAGGCGACAATAATCATCAATAAAAGAAATTATCCTTCAAACCGATGAACACTATCACATAAGGCAGTTAACATAATAAAATTTGCCGATTCAGCATTAGTGCATCTTGTGATCGCCTACACTACGTTGCTCGCCCTAACTACCATCTACATGAAAGCAGTTCTCCTGATAAACATGAGTGAGGAGAAAATCACGGTGGCCTACCAATCCGAGCAACGGGTGGATGGAATGGGTGGTTCATGGAAGAATTTGGAAGTATTACACAGTTTCAAAATGCATACAACAAAATGCCCTAATTGATGCCAATGCACATTGAAAATGCCCTAATGCTTAAAATTGGGTGGAATGATGCATGCACTAACCTTCCACCTCAAAAAGAGATAGAAATCTAATTAATCCACATCATGTACTCAGTTTCCTTGTTATGCAAGTGATATTATGTTCCTTTCTCCCTCTTATTCCATTTCCTTCTAAATTCTCTTCTTTTTTTTTCTTTTTTTTTCTTTCCTCTTAGCCCATATATCCATAATTGCTTAGAGATACATGTGTTAGGCTATTTTTCTTCATGATTGGAAATCTTTGTACTATTTCGAGGGTATGGGACAATTTAGATCACTTTTCAAGACAAACTGAGGTACATGGTGTACTTATGCATGAAAATCATGAAAGTTATGAGTGCAACTACATGACATGCACCTAAAGGTAATTTGCATGAATCACTATACTTTTTTTTTTCATTTTATGCAAAAATATGAAAATAACAATGCAAATCCTATCTACATGCTATGCACGCAAAAGAAGTTAAAACTGTCTTTACTTCCAATTCTTGGGTGGATTATGGAAAAATATGAAGTGGAATGATCACAAGATTAAGTTACTGAACCTTAGAAAAATATCATGTGTCCCTCCTTACTGACATGTGTAGTAGTTCAAAGGGTTCTTTCTCGTATATCCAATTAAGGTCTCATTACTATTTGATTAGGTTAGGCTCAAACAACCGTTACTATCCACTTTTCATGAGTCAATGGGGGTGTGAGTGTGACATATTGCTTCAAAGTTGACATAATCAATCATTTTCATAGGACAAGTTTCCCAAGGACAACCAAGTTAAGCTATCCAAAAGACCCATAATTTTTTTTTTTTGAAATTCCCTTAAATTTCCCATGAAAAAGCGAGATGACAATGTTTTCTTAAGACATCCACGATTACACTAGATAGATGTGGATCCTAAACAAACACTAAAATTGCAAGAACAAATAACAAAGCAGAAACTAAAAACAACTAAAGAAAAGATAAAAGATAGAGCTGTTCCAGCCACCCCCCTAAGCTTGAATCCGACTATGGCCTCATAGTCAAAAACTAACTTAAGGGTGGAACAGTGATACCCTGATCAATCTTGCGGAGGCGGTGGTGGGTATTGTGGTGCCGTAGGATCCCAAGACGGGTACTCCCCCTGGAAGCTTGGATCATATTGGGTCCTCGGTGGAGGCTGTGGATAGCCTCCAAAGTAGTCTTGACTCCAGTAATGGTCAAAGAAGGGCTCCTGTTGCGTCTCTATCCGCTGCAACTGGGTGTGCATTTGCTCTTGGTTGGCGAGGATGAGCCGCTCGTTCTCGAACATAGCCCGTTGGTTGTCAAGTACCCAGCTCGTAGTGTCATGAATGCCGGTATACATACCCATGTGCTGCAGTTGAGTCTGCTGTATGTCCTGCAGCATGGTGTACATCCTCTGCATGGAATAGGGATCCGCAGCTGGCTGCTCGTACTGTGGTGATGGCGGCGGGGGCTGAGATGATGAAGATGCACCTGGATGCATCCTAGGACGCTTCCGTGGTGCCACACGTGCTCGAAGAGGTGTGAAAGCCTCCTCTTCCTCTGCAGCCTCGCCTTCTTGCTCGTCACCACCGTCGTCTTCCTCGGAGGACTCGATGGCTATGATTGGCCACCGGAAGTGCTGCTTGCCCTCAATGTTGAAGACGTCGTCCGGTAGGGAGCTCTCTTGATAAGCTTGGTTGACGTGGCAATGAGCATACGCCAACCCGTCCCGTAGAAGAATAAGGTTTGAACGGTGCAAATGTTGCACGTTCACCTTGCTCCTCATAAAGATCGGAGTCATGGACTGAAGGTTCAGCCCCAAGTAAAGCGCCAACTTGGTGACAAGACCACCAAAATGGATTGGAGCCTTCCCTGTGCTCCTCTTCACCGCCAGGACGCGCTGTAGCCAGAACGCCCCCCAGTTGCACTCTTGACGTTTCAGGAGTGCGTAGAGAAAGAACATGTCACTCTCCTAAAACTTGCTCAAAGCAAGATCGCTTCGAGCGAAGAAAGTCAAGCTCAACATCCTGTGCAGGACCCGGACGAACGGGTGCTCAAAATCCGCTACCGTTGCATTATGGTAGCTCACAGTCTTCCCTGCCGGCACTGTAACTAGCTCGGCGAAGATTTTGTCGTAGTCGGTGCGGGCGTCGGGGCGTCGGTGATCGTTGCGGCTGTGGTTCCAGTTGAAGATGTCGTTGAACTGCTTCAACGTGATGTTGTAATTGTTGTTGAAGAGTCGGAAGGACACCCTTCCCCAGATCCACGTCTGGTCCGATGGTACCACGTCATTTGGTACGACGCAAATATCAAGAGACGCCATGAACTCGGTCACCAGTTCCTTGTATGTGGGCCATTCGCCGAAAAATGGCTGCCCATCCGCATGACAGTCGATCTCATAAAGGAGATTGGTGTGCCACGCTTGCCCGGCCAACACATAGGCCAAGTTGTCCTCGAACCCCAGCTCCTGGATCATTCCCCGGTCCACATACCGGGTGGGCTCGAACTTCCGCTTCATAATATCCTCGTAGACCTTCCTCACATCCATGTTGGCATGAATGAGGCGTGGACGAGGGATGGAAGCGGGTGGGGGAGGAACAAACTCCTCGATCTCCATAGGATGAGCGCTTGAGGACGACGCTCTGGCGGTGTGCACCATGGTTGCGAGAAAAGAAGGGATTAGAAGAACAGAGCTCGGTGAAGATGGAGAAGAGAATTCTCCGCTCGATGAAGATCTCCGCTCGATGACGCTTCTCTGCAGTCTTGGAAGGCTCGGGGGAGTGCTCGGCGCAAAGGAAGATACTTGCTCTGAAGGTGTGACGTCAAGTGACGTTGCAAGTCCCCTTAAATAGGCTTGATCGGCGCCCCTGTTGGCCCGTCGATACCATCGACGAGGGTCGATGGTATCGACACATCTCGCGGGTATCCGCCTCCCTCGCGAGTATCGACGGCTGACGTTTGCTGGATCGAAAAACCCGGATTGCTGACGTGTCGATACCATCGACAGAAGTCGATGGTATCGACGCAGCACCCGGATCGCTGACGTGGCTGTTGCGATCGTCGTCGATGTCTGTATGCGGATCGGTGACATGTCCGTCGATACCATCGACAGATGTCGATGGTATCGACTTGCTTTTATTGCGACACCGCCGTTGTGTTGCATTCAACCTGTGATGATGTCGATACCATCGACGAGGCCGTCGATGGTATCGAGTTGACTGAGCAAAATCCGTCTGAATATCTCCAGAGATCTCGATGGTATCGACTGGGGTGTCGATACCATCGACACTTTTATTGCGACCTGTCTGTGATCATGTCGATACCATCGATGGATGTGTCGATAGTATCGACGCAGTGTGATTTCTGCTGGTGTCAACCTGAACCCATGTCGATACCATCGACGGATGTGTCAATGGTATCGACCCTGCCTGTGCCTGCACATTCAACAAATGGATCAAGGTATCATTTTTAAACTAAAATTCAAATGAAATAAAAGCAATCTATGACTAAAATTAAACTATCCTAGTGTACCGATGGTTGGGTTGCCTCCCAACAAGCGTCCTTGTTTAGCGTCTTAGGCTAGACGTCTTCCCTCCATCTCATTCTTGCACAAGTGAAATGAGTTTGACCTCATTCACTTTCCTCTTGTAGTTCTCACCAAAATACAGCTTTAAGCATTTCCCGTTCACCAAGAACGTGGCATCTCCATCACGCACGAGAATCGCTCCGTGCGGTTTCACCTCCTCCACAATGAAGGGTCCACTCCACCGGGATTTCAGCTTCCCGGGATGCAGTTTGAGACGGGAGTTAAACAATAGAACGTTGTCTCCCTTCTTGAACGTGCGCATCTCAATATGGCGATTGTGTATCAGCTTTGTGCGCTCTTTGTAGATGCGGGCATTCTCATATGCCGTCATGCGTAGCTCATCCAATTCATTCAATTCAAACATCCTTTTTCTCCCGGCCTCATCATAGCGCAAGTTCAGCCTTCTTAGCGCCCAATGGGCCTTGTGCTCTAATTCCACCGGAAGATGGCAAGCCCGGCCGTACGCCAACCTAAAAGGCGTGGTGCCTATAGGTGTTTTGTACGCCGTTCGATAAGCCCAAAGTGCGTCCGGTAGCAATACACTCCAATTCTTCCTTGTGGATGCTACGGTCCTTTCTAAAATCTTCTTGATTTCTCTATTTGATACCTCCACTTGTCCTTGCGTCTGTGGATGATATGGGGTGCCAATGTTGTGCTTGACCCCATATTTCTTTAAAAGTGTCGCGAATTTCTGATTTCGAAAATGTGTGCCTCCGTCACTTATGATCATTCGGGGAATCCCGAACCTGCAGAAAATGTTCTCTTTGACAAACCTGCACACTACGTTCGAATCATTAGTTCTTGTGGGGATTGCCTCCACCCACTTCGACACATAATCTACAGAAAGTAAGATATAAAGATTTGAATTTGAGGACACAAAGGGTCCCATGAAGTCAATTCCCCATAAATCAAATACCTCAACTTCCTGAAATACATTCAGGGGCATTTCCTGTCTCCTTGAGATGTTACCTGTGCGCTGGCACGGGTCACATTGCCTAACAAAATCATAGGCATCCCGGAACAAAGTGGGCCAATAAAGGCCGCTCTCCAACACCTTAGCTGCTGTCCGTGAGCTAGCATGGTGTCCTCCTGTAGGCGACGCATGACAGTGGTGGAGAACACTCTCGTACTCCACCTCCGGCACGCACCTGCGAAGAATACCATCCCTGCACTGCTTCAAGAGAATCGGGTCATCCCAAAAATAATATCTCAATGAATGAAAGAATTTCTTCTTATCTTGATAGGACCAATCCTCCGGGATGATCCCGCAAGCCAAATAATTCACAATTTCCGCAAACCATGGTTCTTTAGAATCAATTTTTAAAAGTTGCTCATCGGGAAAGGTCTCGGTAATGGGTATGTGCAAACCTTGTTCATCAACCCGCTCTAACCTAGACAAGTGGTCAGCCACCACATTTTCAATTCCCGACTTGTCCTTAATTTCAATATCGAATTCTTGTAGGAGCAAAATCCACCTAATTAGTCTAGGCTTCGCATCCTTCTTCTCCATCAAATACTTTATTGCAGCGTGATCAGTCGACACAACCACCTTAGAACCCACTAAGTACTGCCGAAATTTTTCAAAGGCGAACACGACGGCCAGTAACTCCTTTTCCGTAGTTGTGTAGTTCAATTGAGCATCATTAAGCGTTTTTGAGGCGTAGAAAATCACAGCAGGCTTGTTATCTACCCTTTGCCCCAAAACAGCTCCCACAGCATAATCGGACGCATCACACATCAACTCGAATGGCTTTGCCCAATCCGGCGTTTGAACAACCGGAGCTGAAATCAACTTCTCCTTCAAGACCTCGAATGCATGAAGACATTTCTCATTGAAATAAAAAACTGCATCTTTTTCCAACAATTCCGATAATGGCTTTGCGATTTTCAAAAAATCCTTAATAAATCGCCGATAAAACCCGGCGTGTCCTAAAAAACTTCTCACCCCTTTTACAGAATTTGGTGGGGGTAACTTAGAAATCACCTCAATTTTTATGGGGTCTACCTCAAGACCCTTGCTAGACACCTTGTGTCCTAACACAATTCCTTCCGTCACCATCATGTGACATTTCTCCCAATTGAGGACTAAGTGTGTGTCCTCGCACCGCTGCAACACCTTATCTAAGTTAAAAAGGCATTCATCAAAAGATGCTCCATACATCAAGAAGTCGTCCATGAAAACTTCAAGACACCGCTCTACCATGTCAGAGAATATGGCGAGCATGCAGCGTTGAAAAGTCACCGGCGCATTGCATAAACCGAACGGCATACGGCGGTAAGCAAACGTCCCATAGGGACATGTAAACGTAGACTTCTCTTGATCCAAAGGATCAATAGAAATCTGGTTGTACCCCGAATAGCCATCTAGAAGAAAAAAAATGCGACCGACCAGCTAGACGTTCCAAAATCTGATCGATAAATGGCAATGGAAAATGATCTTTAAGAGTTGCAGTATTCAATCGGCGGTAGTCAATGCAAACACGCCACCCGGTTACCAATCGGGTGGTGACAGGTTCATTCAAAAGATTAGTAGTGACAGTGATTCCCCCCTTTTTAGGGACTACCTGTGTGGGACTCACCCACGTTGAATCAGATATGGCATAAATGATCCCTGCAGCAAGAAGCTTTATGACTTCCTTCTTGACAACCTCCATCATGCTTGGATTTAGACAACTTTGAGGCTGTATGACTGGCTTGGCTCCCTCCTCAAGCCGAATCTTGTGTTGGCAAAGTGTAGGGGAGATCCCCTTGATGTCCACCACAGACCACCCAAAAGCTCCACGGTGGTTCTTGAGCACTATCAGTAGTTGCTCCTCCTCATCCGCACTCAAGTATGCAGAAACAATCACTGGTAACTTGTCCTCCTCAGCTAGAAAGACGTACTTCAAATGCGGGGGCAATGGCTTCAATTCCAGATCAGGTGGGCAAATAAGAGATGATTGTAGCGGTGGGGGAAGTGTACCCAAATCCTCATAGTGCCTCGTGTAGAAACATGGAAGCATTTGAAGCATTTTGGCGCACTCCTTGAGTGATGTACTCCGCATCCAATCATAAGTGACATTTAACAAACACGCCTCCAAAGGCAATTCCGGATATGCATCAAAGACGGAAGTAATAATCACATCATCCTCCCATGGAGGTGGAATGTCCTCATTCTCATCATTTGGAAACCCAACAGCCTTGCATAAAGAGACAACTTTAGTTTGCTCCATAAGGTCCACTGCTAGGGTCCCATTATCTATCCTACTCATAACATGAGCCATATCCAAAAATGGCTTCCCAAGACAAAGTGAGATATTTTGTTCCACATGCTTCACCATATTGCAATGTGCTTTTGCTTCATTAGATGCATTACCATTTGGCATGACCATCTCAAAGCGATCATCCGCAATGCCCAAGGTCAAGCGACCTCTCCCCATCTCCAAGATCATATCAGCTGTAGCTTGGAATGGCCGACCAAGTAGTAACTCATTACTGTGCTCGTCCTGCATTTCCATAACGACAAAATCAGCCGGAAAAACAAAGCGGTCTACCTTTACCAAAACATCCTCACAGATTCCATACGGTTTCACCACAGAATTATCGGCCAATTGGATGGTCATGTTACTTGGTCTCGACTCCTTCAATCCAAGTTTCTTGAACGTAGAAAGGGGCATCAGATTAATGCTTGCCCCAGAATCACAAAGTGCTTCGCCAAATTTGAACTTCCCGATAAAGCAAGAAATATTGAAACAACTGGGATCCTGTCTCTTTGGTGGCAAAGTGCCCATAATAAAAGCACTCACTTGCTCCTTCAATACTACGACCTCAGTGTCGGGTATCTTTCTCTTCTTGGTGATTACATCTTTGAGAAACTTCCCATAAGACGGGATTTGTTCGATCGCCTCTAGCAAAGGAATATTCACTGATAACTTCCTAAAGCTGTCCAGAAATTTCTTAAACTGTGCATCCACCTTTCTTGCTTTTGCACTATTGGGATAGGGAACCGGAACGGTATGTGCCCTTTGATGAGGTGGCACATAGGGAGTTAATTTTTGTGGTTCCTCCTCAGTGGCTTGTTCTTCCTTACTATCGTCAGCTATGTCCTCAGTTTGCTCTATGACAGGTGGGGGCTGCTCTTTGACTGTTGCTTCTTCAACTGTGTCCTGCAGTGTGCTTGTGTCATCCGCCCTTGGATTTAACACTTTCTTACTGCTCGTCAATAAGATGGCCTTGGCCTGTTGGTTTCCCCCGGGAACATTGGTGTTTCCCGGAAAACCCGGATGTGCCGGCTTCTTCAAGCTTGCAATCTCGGCTGCCATCTGTGCCATGGAAGTCTCTATAGTTCTCATTTGAGCCTCGTGGCTCTGCAAAGTCTGCCCGAACTGGTTCATAAATTCACCCTGCTGCTTTATTTGCTGCCCAAAAGTGTTCATCAACTCTTGATTTTGCTTTATGACTTGATTGAGCAACTCCGTGCTCTTGTCCTCCGTGACCGGTGCAGGTTTGGCGTCCGGATCCTGCAGAAAGTTATTTGGATCCTTCCATGAAAATTTCTTGTCTTTCCGCCATGAATAATCGTTATTCCTGTACCCCTGCTGTTGCCTCATGTACTTGACCTGAGCCTCATCCTCGGACTCATTGTCTTCCTTCTGCAACAACTTCTTTGCGAGAAGATCCATCTTCTCATTTAGCTCTCTCATTGCCTTTGACTCACTGGCAACTCTTGCTTGCTCAACTGGGCCTCTTTCTCTTTCTCCCCAAGATTGCTTTCGTGCCATATTCTTCAGTATCTCCCAGCATCTTGTATCAGTGTTATTTAAGAAAAATCCAGAGCCAGCCGAGTCCAAATTGCTTCTATCATGCTCAGAGAGAGCAAAGTAGAAGATCTTCACTTGGGTTTCCTTGTCCAGTCCATGGTGTGGACATCTCCTCAACATGACTTGAAATCGCTCCCAAGTCTCAGAATAGGTTTCACCCGCATGTTGGGTGAAATTGTGGATCTTCCCGATCATATCATTGGTCTTCTTAGAAGGAAAGAACCTCTCGAAGAAAACCTCCACCATGTGATCCCATGATTCAACAAACTCGTCGTCGAGGTTATGAAGCCACTCTCTTGCCACTCCAGCCAAGGAACATGGGAATAACTTGAGATAGAGCACATCCTGCGGAAATCGGTCTATCTTCACCATATCGCAGTTCTCCACAAATTGACTAATGTGTGCCACTGGATCTTCATTTTTCAGTCCGTGAAATGCATTGGATTTGACCAAGTTAATCAGTGCTGGGTCGATCTTGTATGTAGGTATGTTTAGCCCCTGTTTCTTTATAGGTCCCTTTGATGCCGAGGAAGAAGACGCCTTGATCTTCTCCCATATTGTCTGTGGTTCAGCCATTACTTCTTCTTGTTTTTGCTCAGATTCAGAATGTATATCACTGTGGTGTTCCTCCTCGTAGTAGTCCTCATCCTCTGGTCCCGCAGATGGAACCTCAGGTGTGCGATTCACGTAGTCTCGACTACGTGTGTGCACCATACAAAGTACCTGAAATTTGGAAGTAGTGGTTCAGTACAATGCCTTGAACGAGTCAACACTATTATAGAGAAATAAAGGAATTTTTGAAATTGTTCTAAAAATAAATAAAAAAAATGTGGCCTAGAATGGCCGCTCTTAGCACTCAAAGTGCCAATAATTCGCCGTATCCCCGGCAACGGCGCCAAAAACTTGACGTGTATTTTACTACGCGCTAAAATCGCAAGTGTACGCGTCGAGTAATATAGGCCTTGTGAGGCCCGAGTCGAACTCAGGGATACGTGAATTATTGGAGACTTCTACTAACTAATCGCAATCAGCTAGACCGATTAACAAAGTAGGGTTTTGTTGTTCAAATTAAAAGAAAATAAAAATCAAACAAAGAAAACAATCGATTAAAGGTTAATTTAATCAATTAAAAGGGATATCTTTAGGATGGCGGTTTCACCGCGGGTCAACATTGTATTAAGTTTCATATAACTCCTCAATCTTCTCTCTCTATCCGGGTAGTGGCCTGAAAACATAATTACCCACTGTCGTGGTGTAATTCACTACTTAGGTTTAGGTTGATTCCACCGTCGTAGTAATCATTCCCCTAAACTAAGCGCATTATAGCCGATCTCTCAATTTCCACCATTAATTTTACACCTCCTTTGTCAAGGGATTTATCGATTAATGTAGATTTCGTCTCTTTTCAACCGTTAATCCTTCTGTCGAAGTGATTAAGGGCATTAAGTTATTATTATGGTGATCAAGCATAACAATAGAAATGGAGAAAATGAATCTATACCACGGATTAGAGAGAGAAAATATGAATTATCAATATAAAAATGTCATACAATGTATTCCCGGGCTACTCCCGGTCCTAAAGATTGAAGGTTTTAGCCTCTCATGTTCATCTCACACGAGTACATGGTAGAAATTGGGGAATTCATAAGAAAAACGGGAAATAAATGGGAAAACCCCTGAACGGAGAAGAATCGGTGGATCCTTGGCGTAAAACACGAGCTTCCCCGCCTGTCGGTGGTGGAAATCGTCTTTGGCAGCGTCCGAATCACCCGGGATGAGCTTCTCGGCCTCCGTTCTCCTTTCTCTCCTCCTCGGCACTCGTGCAATCCAAAAATGATATGCTTTTCACGTCTGGGCGGCCGTCATTAGGTATAAGTCCCTAATTAGGTCGTCAAATAACAACAGCCGTCCGATCGAAATCAAAACAAATCGAACGCATATCTGCCGGCGTCGATACCATCGACGCGGGTCGATGGTATCGACCCATCGGATTAGCGGCAGCTTTCCTTTCTTTTATTCTGAGCGCCTGTGGTGATCTCGATACCATCGACTTGTGTGTCGATGGTATCGAATCCTTTAGCGTCGGTTGTTGTCGTTTAGCGACGCTGTAGCTCTCCTTGTGTCGATGGCATCGACTTGGGTCGATGGTATCGACAGTTTCCTCGCCAGCAACTTGAAGGGATCTCGATACCATCGACGTAGGTGTCGATGGTATCGACACTGTATTGCTCTTCTCGGCTGACAACCTGTGGCTTGGTCGATGGTATCGACTGCCGTCGATGGTATCGACGGAAGCAGATACTTGTTCTTCCTGAAATTTCACAACAGGCCCAAGTAAATCCACATAATTTATAATAAGATGATAAATAATGCTCAAAATAGTAAAACAAAGGGGATTTGATATAAAATGATGGCAAAGACCAAATAAAGTGAATTATGCAATAATATCCATGAAAATGAGTAATTAAGGCACAAAACACATATGAAATAGGTCTCTAAATGCGACTCAAAATCATCGCATCATGTCTGTTTTTGTGAGTTTTCCATATTTTCTTACAACCATCTTCTGCCCTTAGTGGAAGAAAAAGCCAAGATGTCTGGAAACCATGGAGAACATGCTGCCGAGAGCAGCGATGCTGCATCAGTTGATGGAGCTATAGGGCAGGCACATGGAGATCGGGTGCTTGAGGTCCCCCAACTTGACCCAGTCATTCTCGAGAACCCTACCTACCAACAGCTTATGGGGCAGATGATGGCTATGATGAATCTCATGGTAGAAAGATTGCCAGTGCCTCCGCCGAGAGCACATGCTCCCCATGGTGAAACATTGGGTATTGGGAAGACCTTTGAGCGGCTTCGCCGAGTCGGAGCTTCAGACTATGCTGGGACGGATGACCCAGCGGATGCAGATCTGTGGCTGACAAGTCCTGAGAAGGATTTTCAGATCCTCAACATCCCTAAAGCAGACAAAGTCAAGCACGTTGTCTACCTTCTGAAGGGTAGTGCTGGTCACTGGTGGACCATCGAGGAAGAGAAGCAACCCGATGAGGTGATCGGTTGGGAGGTTTTCCGACGTGAGTTTGTCAGTAGATACTTTCCGAAGACGTATCTGGACAAGAAGATCAGCCAATTTGAGCCCTTACGCCAAGGAGCGATGAACATCACCGAATACGAAGCCAAGTTCATGGACCTGTTGAGGTTTTGTCCTCGCATGGCAACAACAGATGATGAGAAAATAAGACATTTTGAGAAAGGCCTGAGTGCTGAGCTAACAACACCTGCTTCTGCATTGGAGAACTGTGAGCGGTTTTCCACGTTTGTGGAATCTGTCTGGAGGATCGAACGGTTAGTTAGGGAGAAAAGAGAATCCATGTCTAAGAAGAGGCCTGCTCAGTTCCAAGGATAGAGGTTTGGTGGCTTCAAGAAGCCAAGGTTTTCATCACCTTCCGTGATGAGAGGTTCCAGTGCACCGTCGCAGTGGTCTCCGAGTAAGGGAAGAGGATATGTTTCTTCACCATCAAAGGCACATAGTACAACTTCTGTAGCAGTGACATGGCCGTCTAGGCCACAATAGCGAGACCAGTCATGTCATCTGTGTGGTCAGATCAGGCATTGGAGGTCAAATTGCCCCAGTAAAGATGTTGAAGTAACACAGCAACTGAGGCAGAATCAACAAGGGGCAGACCGACAGTAACCCAGTAGTAGCAGAGGGCGAGGACGTGGTCAAACGTCACAAGCGGGATCATCTTCTCAAGGAAGCAGAGGATGTGGACAGTAAGCAACAACTCGATTCTATGCTAGGAGTCAGCCGGAGGCGATAGTCAACCCGCGAGTGGTGGTAGGTCAGATGGAGTTATCTCATTCTAATTTGTCTTCTTCTTACTTTATATCTATTTTGGTTGACCCGGGTGCTACACACTCTTTTATCACACGTTCTATGTGTGATAACTGTCTGTTACCTGTTAGCTGTAAGAAAGATAGCTTGTTGTTAGAAACCCCTCTTGATGGTTCCTCGATGCTTCTAGAGGAGTGCCCATCTTGTGTTTTATAGTTTTTGGGACATAAGATACAAGTGGATCTTATACCACTTGATATGCATGGTTTCGATGTGATCCTTGGGATGGATACCTTAGAGAAGTATACGGTTGTTTTGGACTACAGTTCCAAGCAGGCTGTGTTTGATGATGTTGGAAAGAAGTGGATCTTCCAAGGAGATAGGAAGATTCTTCTGACATGTCTAGTATCAGCTATGGTGGCAGAAAAGTTGGTACGACAAGGATGTAAGGCGTTCTTAGCTGACGTTGTGGATACCAAAGCAAAGGGTCCTAGTCTTGAAGAGGTGACAGTCGTTCGAGAGTTTGCAGATGTGTTTCCTGATGAGTTCCCCGGTGTTCCTCCACCCCGAGAGATTGATTTTAAGATCAATTTGGTTCCAGGAACACAGCCAGTTGCACAAACACCATTTAGGATGGCTCCAGTAGAGATGTCATAACTAAAGAAGAAGTTACAAGAATTGTTGGAGAAAGGTTTCATCTGACCGAGTACGTCACCTTGGGGTGCTCCAGTGTTGTTCGTTAAGAAGAAGGATGGATCTATGTGACTATGTATAGATTACCGACAGTTGAACAAGGTCACGATCAAGAACAAGTACCCTTTACCGAGGATAGACGATCGGTTCGATCAGTTGTGTGGTGCTATAATGTTTTCAAAGATCGACCTACGGTCTGGATATCATCAGTTGAGGATTAAGGCGGATGACATACCAAAGTCAGCTTTTAGGATGAGGTATGGTCACTTCGAGTTTGTGGTTATGTCGTTCGGGCTAACCAATGCACCTGCTGCTTTCATGGATTTGATGAATCGAGTGTTCCGTCCGTTCCTAGATCAGTTTGTTGTTGTCTTTATAGATGGCATCCTGATCTATAGTTGGGACAGGCAAGAGCATGAGTGACATCTTTGACAGGCATTGACTCTTCTTCACCAACATCAGTTGTATGCCAAGTTCAGTAAGTGTGAGTTCTGGTTGGAAGAAGTAACTTTCTTGGGTTATGTGATATCTGTAGAAGGAGTCAAAGTGAACCCCAGGAAGGTGGAGTCAGTAGCAAATTGGGAGCAACCAAAGACGCCGACAGAAGTTTGTAGTTACCTGGGATTAGTAGGATACTAGTGGAGGTTTATCAAGGACTTCAGTGTGATCGCGTTGCCAATGACAAAGTTGACTAGAAAGGATGTACCTTTTGTCTGGAATGACCGTTGTCAGCAAGCTTTCCAAAGTTTGAAGGAAAAGCTGACTAGTGCTCCGGTACTAGTCCTACCAGAGCCTGGAAAGGGATATGTTGTTTTATGTGATGCTTCCGAGAAAGGTTTAGGTTGTGTGTTGATGCAGGAAGATCATGTGGTTTCTTTTGCTTCAAAACAGCTTAAGAAAGATGAGGAGAACTATCCGACTCATGATTTGGAGTTGGCAGTAGTGGTTCATGCATTAAAGATTTAGAGACACTATCTTTATGGGGAAGTGTGTCAGATCTTCACAGATCATAAGAACATGAAGTACATCTTTTCGTAGAATGAGATAAACATGCGACAGCGCCGATGGATGGAGCTAATCAATGATTACGACTGCACCATCAAGTATCACCCTGGTAAGGTGAATGTGGTAGCTGATGCGCTTAGCCGAAAGTCTTCTTCTCTTTCTACAAAGAAGGCACAATTGAGTTCCTTGGTATGCCATAGACGGGATATGTTTGTTTCTTTGCGACAGATGAATGTGTAGATGGGAGTTTCCTTGTTAGCAGGACTTTTAGCACATATGCAAGTCAAGCCTACGCTGAGACAGCAAATCAAAGATGCACAACAAACAGATGATACAGTGCAGTTGATCAGGTCAGAGTTTGACAGTGAAAAGCATGATGGGTTTCATGAGTCCGAGGATGGACTAGTTTGCTATCATGATAGGATTGTGGTCCCTGATGCTGATGATCTGAGGAAGCTAGTACTCAAATAAGCACACACGTCGATGTATGCTATGCATCCAAGAGTCACCAAGATGTATCATAATCTGAAGGACCTGTATTGGTGGCCCAGCTTGAAGAAAGATGTAGCTACGTTTGTGGCTAGGTGTGCGGTATGCCAGCAAGTCAAGGCTGAGCATCAAAAGTCGACAGGTACATTGCAACCCCTGTCGATACCGCAGTGGAAATGAGATCATATAACCATGGATATCGTAGTTGGTCTGCCCAGGACAACTAGGAATCATGATTCCATTTGGGTAATAGTGGACCGATTGACGAAGTCTGCCCATTTTATACCTGTAAAGACAACATATACAATCGAGAAGCTCGCTCGGGTATATGTAGATGAGATAGTACGTTTACACGGTGTGTCAGCAACGTTAGTATCCTATAGAGGTCCTTAGTTCACGAGTCGTTTCTGGGAACAGTTGCATAAAGTGTTGGGAACACAACTAAGGTTCAGCACCGCTTTCCACCCACAGACAGATGGACAGTCTGAGAGGACTATTCAGACTTTGGAGGATCTTCTTCGAGCTCGTGTTTTGTAGTTTCTAGGCAGTTGGGACGTACACCTCAGTTTGATAGAGTTCGCCTACAACAATAGTTATCAGCGGAGCATTGACATGGCTCCTTATGAGGCCTTATATGGAAGGAAGTGTAGATCTCCATTATGTTGGTATGAGTCTGGTGAATATCAGCTTTTGGGTCCTGAGTTAGTACAACAGACAACAGAAAAGATCAAAGTGATACAACAACAGTTGAAAGCGACACAAGACAGGCAATAGTCTTATGCAGACAATCACTGACGACCTTTGGAGTTCTAGGTAGGAGACAAAGTGTATCTTAAAGTCTCACCGTGGAAAGGTGTGCTGAGGTTTGGCCGAAAGGGTAAGCTAGCGCCTAGATATATGGGGCCATACCCGGTCATAGCACGTATTGGAAAGGTAGCTTACAAGTTAGAGCTGCCGCCAGAGTTGCACAGGTTACATCTAGTGTTCCATGTCAGTATGTTGAAGAAAAGTCATTCAGATACAGGAATAGTGATATAGCCAGTCGAGGTCGAGCTTGATGAAGACGTGACCTACGAGGAAGGTCCTGTGATGATCCTTGACAGAAGAGTAAATAAGTTGAAGAGGAAGGACTTGGTTCTGGTTAAGGTTCTTTGGCATCACCGTGGCATTGAGGAAGCCACGTGGGAGCTTGAGGAAGAGATGAGGAGGAAGTACCCCTCACTTTTCTGTTCGGATTTCGAGGATGAAATCCCTTTGTAGAGGGTTAAGCTTGTAAGGACCCTGACCTCCGTTTAGGGTTTATCCTATTTGCTTTGCTTAACTCTGATGCTTAGTTACTTGCTAATCACCTTTAATGGTGATTAGGGTTTGTTTGTGCTTTGTTGAGAGCTGGAGGTGCTACTTGCAATTAACCCAAGTCTAGGGTTTTGGAGCAAGTTTGTCACCTTGAGAGGTGTTCCTTTCTCTCCTTGCTTCCTCTAGTGTTGAAAGGAAGGGTTGGGCTCATTGTTTGAGTTGCTTTGGGCTTGTATGAGCCTTGGTGGGCCTTGTTGTGCCTTGTTTGGCTAGGTTGGACCCTGTGTCGGCCATGGGTGTGCCGACCATGGTTGTGTCGGCCTGAGGTGTGTCACCCAAGGATGTGTGTTGGGCATGGAGTGGAGGTGTGTCGTCCATGGACCCCCTTTGACCCCTTTGACCTTGTTTGTGTCACCACTAGTGGACACTTGGTGCTTGATGCTTGCATGTGGAAATGGCCTTGGATATGTGTTTAAGGCAAGATAGAGTGGTGGCATTGCCCATGGATAAGTGTCCCTAAGTGGGCGACACCTTGCCTTGCCTTACCTTGTTTTCTCCTCCATCCTTTCCTATATATGTGTTTCCTATCTCTTGCTAAGGATCCCTTTAGTTCCTTAGTTCCCCTCTCCTTTGGTTGCACGACACCTCTTCCTTTGCAAGCTTGCTAGCCGATCCCTATCTTGGAGTCTTCTTCTTTTTCCTCTGGTGGTGTCCGAACCCTAGAGTGCTTTGTTCTCCTTCTTGTAGTGGAGCTTGGATCTAGGAGCTTGGAGCTTGCTTAAGGCGGGTTACATAACTCCTAACCCTAACTATACTACCTTATTCTATGTTCTTGTATGTCTTATATGATCATAATCGGATATGTATGTTGCTAGTTAAGTTTCTTGCTTAGTTGCACCTAGTTGGCCGAACCATGTTTTTAGGGTTTTCTTGTTGAGCAACACCCCTCTCCCTCCTTGGTCTAGATAAGTGAGCTTGAACTCTGGTGATATGGGAAATACCCCTCTCTCGTTTAAGTTGAGAGGTGAGCTTGTGTTCTAGTCGCTTGAGCAACACCCTTCTCTCACCATGGATTCAAGAGGTGAGCTTTGTGGTGGATGTAGACCTATGTTGTGGTTGATCCTAGTGGCTGCCCAAGTTGTGATAGAGGTTGTGCAAAACCCCTCTCTTGGTTGTTGAGAGGTGAGTCGATCTTCTTGATCAATTTAGGGTTTGGTGCCCTTGTGCTTGAGGTTGATGATGACCTTGTTGAGTTGCATCTTGCACGATATGGCTTGGGGATGGTGCTACCCGATACCCTTCTTTGGACTAGAGTCATGGTCGACATGTTGAGGTTGTGTTGGGCGTCTCACCCTGGTTCTTGCCTTTGTGTCGGGCGTCATACCTTGTTGAGTGCCCTGCCCGATACACTTAGTTTGGGTAGTGGCTTGGCGCTGTCACACCTTGAATGTCATGAACCTATGTAAACTAGTCTTGTGTTGGGCGTTACACCTTGGTTCTTGCCTTGTGTATTGAGTGATAGATGAGGCTAGTTTGGTTGGACAATAGGTTGTTCCCTGGTGCCTTGCCTCGATAGATGATGTGTGGTTTTGTGGATGTTTTAGGGTTGGCCTGGGCACCATGGCTTTAGCGGGCAGTATGGTTGTCGCCCGTTGCAACCCCTAGCACCTTGTGCATGATACCCTAGTGCATGATACACCTAGTACACAACACACCTGTTGCACGACATGCCCCATAGACCTAGCTGCACGTTAGGCTTGTGGTCGTTATACCCTGGTTGCACGATACAATTGGTTGCATGACACCCCTTGAGGTGGTAGCCGTTATCCTTGACCGATACATGGCTAGATGCTTGGGCGATATGAGGGAGTCTACCCTGCCCGATACCACTTCTAGTGAGAGTGCCTTGCCCGTCACACTCCTTGTGAGGGTAGTGGGCACTCCTAGTGAGGGTCATGTTCCTTCTGGAAGACCTATATGCTAGATCTTTTTCATGACCCTTGACATGTTTGATAGTAGTGAGGTGGTTGATATAGTAGATCACACCTATGTTAACTTGACGTGACATTTCATGAGTTCATGATCATCTTGAATTATATGTATAATGCTGAGTAAATGATAAAGTATATGAGATGCTTTACATGATGATGTGACCTATGTCTATGGTCACAGGTGTGAGGCATGAATGATATAGCAAGAAATTATCAATGTTTGATATTATGATCCTTCTATTAATCCAGGATGGTTTCAGATATCTTTACGAATGCATATACTAACCATGCAGGTGTTTTATGCGGATGCATAGCCAGGTAAAGGGCTATGAGGTATATATGTTTGTGAATAACACTGCTTTGATGGTCATTCTTAATGATGAGATAACTTGCATCACCAATATGATGTGTTTGGGTCTGAGGACCAGATTTTGGCTAAAGTGCCTAAGTTGAGGTGTTATCCTCTGATGATGATCTGGGATTGTTATCCCAAGTGATGAGAATGCCTTATGAGGCAGTGGTTTCTTGTGATGAGGGATTGAGATCCCGGAATAACATGATGGTGGTAACAATAATGTAGCTTTATGTTATGCATGTGTTACAACCTGGTTGCCTCAATAATCCTCTTAAAATATACTAACTAATCATAGTGGAACATATCATGTAGTTTGCCCTGGCCATAGATCCATCATCGTCAGGAGCTGGTGATGGTGAAATGGGTTCTCTTGCGGGTTAACCTGGAAGCGCATATTATTGAATATGTGTGGTTTCTCCTAGCCAAAAATGAGGAGGTAAGAGTGCAACTTCGGTTGTAGAGTCCAGAGTGCAGTTTCAGGCCCGTAGCTCAAATACGATAAGAGCATGGTGAACAGGACCATGGCTCAGGATGTGTGATATGGGAGCATGAATGTGTTCATGGCTCAGATCACGGTGATCATGCTCGTGGCTCAGTTTTACTAGCGTCGATACCTGTACCAAGGAGGGCTAGGCAGAGGGTAGCCTGACCCTGTGGCTGAGGCCACTCAAGCATGAGACTGCGGTCCTACTTTGGTTCTCATGCACTGACCACGAGGTGGGAGGTCGTGGAGTCCGGCTCTTCCATTGACCTTGTATGGCACCGGCTTGGGTTTTGCAATCGAAGGTTGGATTTGAGCGGTACGACTCACTTCCTCAGGGCATATTAAATCATAATCCAGCCAAATAGTATTTATTGCTTAAGGCAAAACACGAAACATTGATTGAGGCCTTGCTTGTGTAGTTGATCTTGTTATGCATTGCAGTTACTTATACGTCCCTTATGTTATGTGGTAAGATCTTATAAATCTTATCTTGTCAATCATGTTCCACAAAGAGATACTTGGGTACATGCCTTCCATACATTTTGGTAAGCTCGATGGTAGTAATAACCTTGCTCTATAGACTGCTCTTACTCTACACTTTATGTATTATCTTCTGTTGTTGCTTTAATCCTTTTTAAGGTTCTCTAGTTTCGGCGGGGAGTTATGTTTCTCGCTGGGACTATGTGTCTCACCCCGCTGGTTTGCAACCTTTTTAGGTGTTCGAGCTAGATGTGGTGGTGGTCACGAAGTTTCGGCCGAGCAGTAGAAGGCAAGAGATGGACATGTTGCTGTTTTGGTTGTTTTGTAGTAGAGTCTTAGAGTCATCCCTGTACTCTCAGGTCCTTGGAGGCGTTTTGACGTTGTTTCGCGATGTATAGCTTTTGAAGCTTTGTCTATCCTGCTGCTGGCCGGATGAGGGTCGTTATGTACATATAAACAGCTGATGAACGCGTGTGATGACTAGACAGCTGATCTCCTAAGTTGTGGGCACGTATCAAGACCTGTAAATGTTTACATAACATGTTTCCTTGCAGGATGAGGATCTGGATGTAATAGTTTCTTGGTTTATCTTCTTTCTAAAATCAGTTTTAATTAACCCGTGTTTTTGGTAATTAGTGGTTTATGGTGTTTTCCGCACGTTTTCGTTTGGCACCTTGCTGTCTGTTTGATAGCGGGATGTGTCGCAACAAATTTATTGATAAACTTGATTTGTTTCATGTTTTTATAGTTGTGTGAGAATACACAGATATGATATATGATGTTTTGAATTCTTTTAAGATTAGTAAAAGAGATTAATAATAAGTGAAATGATGGAACATCTAGTTAGGTTCCTTGAACACCGTGAGTTTCCCCCGAGGACCACACTGGGGAAACAAAATGAATCTCCTTGTAGTAATTGATTAAATATGAGAAGGATTTTAGGAGTGTGGATTGAGACCTTAAAGGTTAGACCACCAGGATTTAGGAGTGAGTCATCTGGAGTGGCTCTGGTTCTAAATCCTTACTCTGTGATAACAGAAGGGGCCTATTGAAGAGAGCTACGGGGATGATGCTGGGGATATTACCAACTTAATACCTTGGCATGCCTATGAATGCTGGGATCATTAGCCCCAAGGATTTTGGAATAGTCCTTGATGATTTGAGGAACAAGATGGAAGGCTGGAGTGGGATGAAGATCTCATTTGCTGGTAGACTTGTGCTTCTTAGATCTGTAGTGCAAGCTATCATCCATTTCTGGGATACGATGGGGGATATTTCTAACTTCATCATCTTTGTCTTGCGATCTATTTTTGCTAATTTCCTTTGGGCAGGAAAAGGACATGGCATAGCATGGGATACAATCACCAAGCCTTTTGATAAAGGTGGCCTTAACTTGACTAATGATGGCATGATTTTATCAACCAACATAAAGAACAGAATAGATAGATTCATCGACAATAACAACAATATATGGACGAAGTGGGTGCATAGCAGGTATGGGGACTTACCACTGTTGGATGAGAGGCCAAATCCCTCTACTTCCTAGAGGAGGATGTGTAGCATCTTTCAGAAGGAGTACAAGGTTGATTGCAATGGTGTCTAGTCTTCTATAGATCAGACAACATTGATCAACACCAGTGTTGTTTGCAATCCTGCTGATGTGCATGCCAAGAAGCTTTGGGGCAGGGTCCAATGTCCTAAATGGAGTACCCTTGTCTATAGAATCCTACTGAACAAGCTGCCTACTAGAGAGAGGTTTTTCATATGGGGTTTGCTGACGGAGGAGGTGTTCCCTTTGTGAAATGCCATGAATGAATCGAAAAACCATATTTTCTTTGAGTGCAAGTTCTCCAAACAACTATGGACTATAGTCTGTTTGAGAAATGGGTGGAAAGGAGGAATATCATGAATGTAGATGATATTTTGATTTATATGGAGTAGTTATATGACAACAACAAAACTGGAATGCACTTTGATGTTTTATGCATTTTGGGTTTATGTTATGCTATTTGGATGGTGAGAAATAGAAGAATACATGGTCTTGGGGAGCTGGAATACCTCAAGATTTTGGATAACTTCTCTAGGGTGTTACGTAAGTAGGTTAACCATAGAAAGGACCTTCTAACAAAGTTGAATCATGATGCATGCATGTACTGGGGTATTTTGTAGTTACACCCCTATATAGTTTTTTGTTTGGCTAGATCCCCATTTGAGGGGGCACTATTTCCTGTATTGTATAGCGTGGCTATACTTTCCCTTTTTTGAAATATATTTATATTCCAAAAAAATATGTGAAATGTGAAATGAAAATTATGTGAAATATTGTTATATGTGATATACTATTTTGTTGGTTCCTATCTCGTGTACCTGAGATGAGGACGTGAGCCTCTTTAGGCAACCCTGTGGTGGCCAGGGACTATTGTTGATATCTTAGGGTAGCCGGCTAAACCCTAAGATAGTGACGGTGAGTCATTGGCACAAGAATCAGGCGTGGTGAATTCTACTTGGTGAGGTAGAAGCCAAGTAGTTTCAGGGAAAATGAATAAAAGATGATAAGCCATGTAGAACATGATTTGAATGATTATTACATTCCTTGTACTACGATGATTTGTCATTGTTGATTAAGCTTCATTTTGTGGAAAGTAATCATGTTGCTATGGACATTTTCTATTTCATATTATGATATAACATGTTGGAAAGTTATAAATATTGGGATTTATATCCATTCTAAATATGAGTCGGATTGTTTGCTATTTGATAGTATTGTTTGGTGTATAAGTATTATGTGTACTTCAGCTTCAGGACTGCAGGATGTGTTCCTAGTCCGGCTGGTGGAGTGTCACAAAGATAATGTGATTGTTATGTATTGATTCAAAATGTTTAGAACTTGGCATATTTCTCATGCAGTAGGGTTCTTAATTTGAACTAAGAAGTATCTGGTGGTTTGTTCATAGACATGCTCTAAAAGATGTTTCAAAGTTATAATTGGTTTAAGTGATTACCTTATATGTTGGATTAGATTACCATTGTAAGATATATTTGACTTATGATAGAACTATCTTCTAGACTTTTTAATATCTACATGTTTCTGTTAAGTTTATTATACTTAATATGATGTTGATGCATGTACCTAGCTTGAGTGGGAAGTATCCACTCACTAGGGCTCTATATGAGTCTCATCAGGTTGTTTCAAATGTTTTTAGGTATAATGTTATCAAATGGAGAGGTCATGATAAAGAAAATATAAATAGCATAATCTATATAGATTAGAATGTCTTTGTACTCTCTCTTTCTCGGGATGGGTTGTAGACTAAGTTTGTTCATCAATGTACATGTATCTGATGTCAACTGAACCGCATATGAGAACAAGATTTGATTCTAATTTTGATGGAGTTGAATAATATTTGTGATATCTAAATGTGATGTCCTTGATGTAACATTGATTTATGAAATTGTGAAGAAAGAAAATGGAAAAATTTATTTGTGTTTTTCATATATTGTTTATTCTCCTTTATCAAGACTTCTTTATTTTATTTCATAATCTGGGTTTAGGTTTTAAAATTATCTCTAATGGTTGGTATGTATGTTGATCAAAAGAGTGGGTCCCGACAGTCATGGTCGATGGTGGCATGTAAATTGAAGCTTGGCCATATGGGACTGTAGTTCAACAAACTTTCATCACTGATGACACTTTGTCTACGATTCTGGACTAGGAAGAAAGAGGCATGTACATGTCACTGATGCTGACTAGAAGAATGTGGATGTATTCAAGGTGTGCAACACGACTATTATTATCTCAGTGGGGCAGAGTATACTCTTTTCACTATAATAACAACGGAAGGCATACCAAAACAAAAATTGTAAGATGGACTTAGGAATTCCAAGTAGATGATGTAATTGTCTCTTTCAAAGGTGTCTGTACCTAAGAGTGAACTCTAAGCCCAGAGCTACCCCAATTCTTCCCCTCTCATCCTTGTCTCTACAACTCTATTAAGAAAATTTGTAAAGGCACTATCCATGTTTGTGTTTTATTTCTATTACCCTATAAGCTTCTCTATATGGATTTTTTTTATCGTGGCTTCCTGTTGTTGACCCTAGCTTCAAGAAAAAATTGAATGCAGATCATTAACCATGAAAAATATGTAACCCACTTGCACTTTGTATTCTTGCAGTTGGTGAAGCAAGCGTCAGTTCTGGTTATGTGAATCTTTATTGAGAATGATTATCATTCCATCGTGCTAGTATACTTCTAGATTTTCATGATCATCAAGAACAGGAACTATTTTCCATAGAAGCTCGAGGAGTCTATCGAGGTCTTTAATGATGAAATATCCTAGACGAAGTGTGAGATGGTGCTTGCTCCTGCTGTAACAACATCATCGACGACAATTCTAGTAAAAGGTACCCTCCCCTACTTTAGGTCAAGCTCGCCAGGTAGTAGCAAGAAACGACCACAAGGTGAGTTCACTGACCTAATGATGAGTTAGAAGCATACAGTTTGGGAGGGCGTAGTTGCATGGTGCCTTCAGTTTTTGTGAAGTGATACTTTACGATATTAGATCTTTAGACCTATATGGTAGGGGCACTTGTTGCAATTTACAGTACATCAAACCAATACTATATTGTAATCATCCACATAACTATGTCCAAGACCAATGGTATAGACACTCTCAGATTGTACAATTATTACCATATCTTACACATATTACATGATTTCTAATATAACTTCTTCGAGGCTGTAAATAAAGACAAAAATTGATGTTGACATTTGAATGAATGGTTGTCTACTTCCTCTTTGTTGTTTCCTCCAATTTTCAACTATTGTTCTATTGATCTCTTATTACTTTTCACACTTTTAGGCTATTTATATTTTATATAGTTATATTCTCCAAAAGGTTGATGACATAACTTGAAGGTATTCTTAAACACAAAAGCAACTTGGGAGAACTAATGGAGAAACATGTTTTGCATAACTATTTTAGTAGAATGATTTCATCAACATAATGTACCAATGTTGCATATATCCTCAAGTCAACATTTGAAATTGTGATTTCAAGGTTTTCTTCCTTTTACGAACACTCAATTTTAGATGGTCCATTCTAGAAAAGTATAATTAATTGATAAATTTATATTCCCAAAACAATTTTTGTAACAAATTGGTTAGCTTGATTCTGGTGCTTTTGTCAAGTTTCTATTTTTATAGCTTCATTTCTATTATATAATCTTTATAATGCCAAGAAGAAGGCAAAATTGTTATCCTCACAATTTAGATAGTTTTTTTTGTGCTTAGCGTGGTAGTTTGCATTGAAAAGTTTCTTATATGCTAATTACTTCACTGAGAGATATAATAATTTATGAAGTATTATCAATCTAGGGGTGAACTAATCAATTTTGAACTTTTATTTCTAGAAATTTGTGTGGTTAACTCTATGTTGATCATGGAAATACTACACTTGGGTTGAATTGTAAATGAGTAGTTTAGCTCTTTAGTAAATATTCATATTTATGAAGCTAAATTGTTGTTACTTAATTAGTATTACTTGTAAAAGTTGTTGGTATATCATACTCATTATGTATTATATTTTTATACTGTTCATTGTGTCACCATAAGACAAGACATATACAGATATATCAAGATTCATCTAAATTGACCAAGTTGAGGACTTACACACCTTTATGGACAACTAAAATTTTATCCTAAGGTTTTTTCTCCCATATATTGTAATTGATAACATTATATTACTTTCAAATGTCTTTGACATTATTATTGTTTTGATAAAATGCAAAGCACAACAAAGAATAAAAATTAATAAGTATAGATGAGTAATTACATTAAAATGAAATGTTATCAACAATTATTTTGTCTATTCTATTTTTTAAACCATGGAATATAAAATAAGTACGTAATTTAACGTATGGACGCTTTCTTAACAGTTTTAAATATTTTACAAAAAAATCTATACTTTATAGAAAACAAATTTATTGTTAGAGAAAAGTAAAGTTATTGTCAATTGCACCTGTTAGAAGACACAATTTTGATTAAATAGGAGGGTATATCTATAATATAGGAATGAATGATTCTATTTTTTATAATGGAGTACATAAGCAAGTGAAAATACACATATACATATTAATGAACAAATGGCCTTGAGAATCAGAAGTATAAAGCCTTAATCTTAGTACATTGCAGCCCTTCGATCTTGTCCATTACATATTTATCCGTATAAAATATTAATATTTAATCTCTCTAAAACAAATATATTTTCAAGAATATATGCCCTTGACGTAATATTCAAACCCAAACCTTAATAAAAGATGTTACTAATAAACATATATTAGAATGTATCTAATAAATTATTAATATCATACAATAAAAATAATTGATAAGAAAGATCGAGTAGTTTAATAAAGAATCTATTGATTTTCTTACATGAGAATTACCTAGATTATAAATGGGCTTGATATCTTACATACTAAATACTGTACATTCTTTGTATTCAAAACTTTCATGTTACGAATTTACTTATATTTAATTAACTACATTATTAATTGAATTTTGAAAAATGATCTAGAATCCTATCATAAATATATGTCTTAGATATGCATTTATTCTCTTGCATTGTTTGATATGTTATAAAAAAATTGAATGGTTTCTCAATATTTTCACATTTTGGATATAATATCTATAATTAGAAAAAAATATTTCCAACAACACTTGAGATAGGATACATAATATAAAAATTTAAATTGTATGGTATGTCTACAACACAGAAATGAACAATTCTATATGACAATTGACTACATAAGGATGTGAAAACACACACACACACACACACACACACACACACACACACATATATATATATATATATATATATATATATATATATATATATATATGTGTGTGTGTGTGTGTGTGTGTGTGTGTGTGTGTGTGTTTGTGTGTGTGTGTTGTATGGGATTAAGAGAGAAAGATTTCTTCCCTCTCTCCCACGCCCATGGTGGAGGCTGAACGCCAGGAAGGGTGGTAAATCAAGGTGGAAACTGGGATTCGAACCCAGGTTTCTTTGTTAGGGGACACCATGCTTGACCACTTGAGACACACCTTATCGATCAATATGTATATGTATGGGATTAAGATAGAAAGATTTCTCTCCCCTCTCCCACACCTATGGCGGAGGCTGAACGCCTGGGAGGGTGGTAAATCAAGGTGACAATTGGGATTCGAACCCGGGTCCCTTTGTTAGGGGACACTGTGCTTGACCACTTGAGCCCCTCTGTTACAACCCCAAATTTTGGGTTCCTTTTGTGAGAAATGTAATTTCTCATATTAAAGATATTTGGACAAATAATGATATAATTTGTTGTGAATAAATGGATTTCATTTAAAATAGCCTTGTTATTTGATTTGTGGGCTTTATTGGCTATTGGGCCCAATAACAAGGAAATTCAATTAAGTAATGAATAATTGAGTTGTTGAGAAAAGAGAGATGAGGTAAAAACCTCTAGAAGGCAAAGGAATGTAATCCAAGAATGAATTTCGTGCCTCTTAGGTTCCTTGGGTTCCAAGCAGTCCAAAGTTGCAAAGAAAAGCAATAAGAAAAGAAAAGATTAATCAAGTATTTCTTTATTAAGAAAGAAATTGAAAGAACAAATAGTAAAGTGACACATTGTGAAAATAAGAAATAAAGTGCAAGGAGGATTAGATAGAATAATTCAAGATCTGGATAGATAGATTTCCAAAGTTTTCAAAGGTAACTAAAAGTTTAATTTTATACCAAATTCCAGTTAGTTGTAGAATTTCATAATTATTATTGATTATTTGTTGAACCTTCGATCACGTTAATTGAATAACGGCTTTGACCTTCAGGTCTCCCTTAATTGGGGGTTACTGGTAGGCGGGGTCATTACAATTGGTATCAGAGCATAGGTTCCTCACTTAATCTTTAATAATTATTAAATTTTACAAATTCTGTAGAACCCAAGGGAGTTATTAGAGGATTATCCTAAAGACAGAGGTGTCTAGAAAAGGATCACGACCGGGGGCTGGCAATATTTTCCTCCGCACCGCTAGTCGGAATACGAGGACTCTTTGATCCGTGTGACTGCCTGGACAAAGACTTAGGGTATGAATCGAAATAAGATACCTTTAGGACTCTCTCATCTCGTTCATCCCTTCTCGACTCAAATTCTATTAAGAACCTTAAGTATTAGGGTTTCCTCTCTTCTCCTCACCCTCTTGAGGTATGGGTAAGGTTGATAAGGATTAAGGAATCCTACACCAAATTAATAAAAAGCATGTAAATAAGATGTCATGGACATAAGCGTAATAGATTAAGCGCAAACTAAAGAATAGATACATGCTTAGGTCATATGACATAAGTTGTCATTTCCCTCAGGAGAGACCTGAGGCTAGACCTTCTTGTCAGGAGGATGAGTAGAGAAAGTGAGTCTTGGAGGTAGAGATCTCCATTAAAGTAGAGACCTAGCATATCCTTTGAGGATGATGTTAACCCTAACCCTAAGTGATGGTTAGAGAGAGATATGGCATGATGAGATTAGACCAGGTGTTTGGATAAACATGCCTTGGATGCCATATGAGCCATGAGAAGTTGATGACCTAGCACTTTTGGCAACCCAACCCTAGGAAGGGTCGTGCATGTTTGAGCGAAGGATAGCTCCTTCATGGATGAAGTTAGAAAGGAACCTATAGAACCCTATGGGCTTGTTCAAGTAGGGTGTAGCTTGCACCCAGAGTACGTCAGTAGTGATGACATTAGGATGAAACCCTGGACAAGGAATCATGATGGATGTCTTATGAGATAAAGATAAAGAGCTAAGGATAATCTTGAGCCAAACATGAGTTGAGCAAAGGCTTCACCCAGGTAGGGATATGCTGGTAAGCTTGATCCAACTTCATGAAGTGAGGCTGGATGTGGAGTTAGATCTAGAGAGAGAAAGCAGGACCCAAGAAAGAAGGTTGGAAGCTTAGATTCTGAGACATGAGGAATAGTGGATGATAGTGGTTTCCCTATGCTTGACCTGTAACGACCCCGTCTCCTGGTAACCCCCAATTAAGGGAGACCCAAAGGTCAGAGCCGTTATTCACTTAACAGGATCAAAGGTTCGACAAATAATCAATAACAATTAATAAACTTTACCAACTAAACTGAAAACTGGTATAAAATAAAACTTTGTTTACCTTTCAAAAGATGGGATTTCTAAACTTCTATCCATGGAGCCACTACTCTAACTAATCCTCCTGTGCACGTTAATTCTCATTTAATTCCACATATGCCACTTTACTGTTTGTTCATTTCATTTGTACCTAAAACGCCGACAAACAAAATGTCGGTCAGTATATCGAAATATACTGGTATGTGGGAACAATCAAAATCTTGCAAATATGGCTAACAATTTAATATTCACAATCAAATTAATTAACAAGCCAATTTACACTTTCCAGTACGACATTCTCCACCGCTTTTGCCCTAACCCTGGCATACCCACCTTAGGGTGCCCTTTGCAAATGACTTAAGGCCACCTTCTCAATCCCGAGCTTGGTGTCTGGGGGTCACCACTCATGGTGCCCACTAGTCATGCAATATCATAGGCCACCTTATTGGTGCCTGGGGTCACCACTTAAGGTGTCAATTGGTCTACCCATCTGGGCCTGACCTTTGGCATCATCCATCAGGGTGGCATGTAGGTGCAAGAATACATACTCTTATTTTTAATGTGATAATCATAGTGACTTTATGATTTGCAAGTATGAACATCCAATAGATAATTTGCATTCAATGCGATTAACCATCCGGAAAATCTGCGGGAAACTAAGGCGGTTATTCATAATTAACCACATACCTGATCTGATGATTTGGAATATAAATATCCATGCAAATAAGAATCCAAGCAAGAAAGCATTCAATAAGATCCTGAAACAATTATACAATTTCCTATTATTACTCATGTCATTAAGATCTATTAAATCTAGCTCGCTTCCCAGGATTTCTAGTCCATTTTTGGGGTTTCTTGTACAATTAGGGTTTCCCTTTACCTTTCACTATTTTAAACCCTAATTTAACGCATTTGATCACAAACCCTCATTATTCCAATATCTAATTCTCAATTTCGGATTAAAGTCATAATTAACCATTAAATACATCCATTAAGCCTCTTCTACATTAAAGCTACTATTTTTATCCTTTTAATCCATGATAAGATCATTTATGCATTTTATCATCAATTCATAGTTCATTATGATACGAATCACATATGGACTTGATTTATTCTTAATTCCATCTTTTAT
Source organism: Alisma plantago-aquatica (assembly GCA_963693085.1). Classification (NCBI taxonomy): domain Eukaryota; kingdom Viridiplantae; phylum Streptophyta; class Magnoliopsida; order Alismatales; family Alismataceae; genus Alisma; species Alisma plantago-aquatica. Next base: position 296,660,006 of record OY856415.1, read on the forward strand.
TCATCAGAAAACCCTAATTACTACATTTAGGGCATTTATCAACAAATTAGGAACTTAAATGCTCGAATTAGCTTAGATTCAGCATATTCCAATTTTACTCGTGACATTATTCAATTAAAGTCATTAATAGTCAAATTAGTCAACATTAGGGTTTCAAGGCCCATTAAAGTATATTCATGCATGTGGAATTCTAAACTAACTAATCATATGCAAAGTTCATCATTTTTCTTCCGAATGTTCCTTTTTATCATTAACAGGCTAATATCAACTTTAATTATCTATTAAACCCTACTAATCACTTTAATCATTCCCAATTAGGGTTTCTTTAATCATCATTATGTTAAAGTTGATAAATTACCTTACTTTTCAAAATTCAATAAGAATCAGGCTTCAATATTATTTTTATTGCATTCTACGCATTCTCCTGGTCAACTTTCATATTTTGCACCTTTCCATCGGAGCTACCAATCTTTAGATATGAATTTAGCAAGTATTTACCTGATGGACCAATGGCTGCGCGCCACGTCACTCTTCTCATGCAAAGCGACTGCTTTAGGAAACATAACCGAATTACGGTTATGCCCCTGACTTAACAGATGGTTCTTTGATATGCGAAGGGGCAGATTCGTCCAATCTTCAATGGTCGTCTTCTACCTTTCGAGGGCGCGATTCAGCCGCCCTAGCAGCCAAAGGCGCGACTCCCCTTCCCCCTTATCAACCTCGCCGGCCACCATGGAGGGTGTCGTTGTCTCCACCCTGCCCTGGCACACGCGAGGTGCCTCCAAACTGTGGCCACAACGGCCGTTCTCGAGCTGGGTACGCCCACTTTTGCTGCTGCGTTTGCTGCAGCCTTGCAGCCCTACGGCCCTAGCTACTCGAAGGCGTAGGTGCGGGAGTACAACCGGATTCATCTCAGGTGGTCGTGGAAGCCACATGCACCCTTCTCACCTCCTCCACGGCCTCTCATAGCGCCAAGATACAAGCTACCCTCTCCGCTAGGGTTTTCATGCAAAGAAGAAGACGGAGAGGAGAGAGAGATGCACGGGATCTTCTTGGGCTCGTCCAAGGGGTCTATCCTTTTATAGGATGGAGCATGAAGCCCTAAGGCATTCATATAAGAGGGAACAAGTCCCTTTCCTAAAAGGAAACCAATTTCCTTAAATAGGAAGCAGATCTTCCCTTTCTTTCTCATCCCCTTGATATTCCTTTTCCTTGTGATAATAGGATTTCGAAAATCCTCTCCTTTATCTTCTTATTACTTGCCTTTTAATTATTTATCACGAAATCATGTTTTCTTTTAATAGAGAATACTTCCCTTTTCTCAAAATTACAAATTTATCAATAATATATCACTTTATGCTCTTATTTTATAATTATGGTATTTTCTCTTTCTTCTCCTTTATTGGGGCTCCTTGGCACCCAAGAAACTTTAAGAATTCGAAATTCCTTTTAAAGGAATACTCATTATCTTTAAATGCATCAATATGTATTATTCTCATTATCTTGCCTATTTCTTTTTGAAATAATTCCTTTTTGAGGATCTCTCTCTTATTTCTCTTTTATTTTCCTCATTAGTATTCCTTTTATCATCAGGAATCCTTGGGATACGAATCCCACTAAGAATTATCCAATTATACCTCTTTTCACATATTTTCCCTATTTCATCAATATTTTCAATTTCTTTATTAACAAGGAAATACTTAATTGCTATTTTCTTTTCTTATTGCCCTTTCTTTGCAACCTTGGGCTCCTTGGAACCCAAGGAATCTAAGAGGCATGAAAACCTCTTTAGATTTGCCTTCTAGAGGTTTCCACACCTTTCTTATCTCAAATTCTCAGTTTTTCATTAATTAATTGAATATTCTTGTTATTGGGCCCAATGGCCAATAAAGCCCAAAAATCAAACAACAAGGCTATGAAATCCATTTATTCAAAATAGATTATTTCATTTATTCATTCAAAAATCTTTAATATGAGAAATTATATTTCTTAGCAAATGAACCCAAAATTGGGGTTGTAACATGACCCATGGAGGCTAATGATAATATCTTGGTGTCCTTAGGGGAACCAAACCCTAAAGAGAGGATGACGCTTCTAGAACCTATGTGCCTATGGTATAGGAATTTACCTGCTGAGATGAGACAAAGAGTGCCTTAGACCCTGAGGAGGTTCAAGTAACTAGTTGCGGGGCTTTATACCTAGTTGGTTGTCCTTGAGGAGGACTCAACTATGAGGTGTTGCTCATATAAAAGGATCATGGGAATACATGGCATACCTTGGACATGCTTGATTCGTGGTTAAGAGGTTGAGTATGTAGTTGTATATCCAAAAGTGAACCTAGGATTCCTGGCCGAAGAGGGGAAGTGGTGTACCTAATGCTCATGATGAGAATTGAGTCTCTATGGTTTCGAGCATGGTACTCTTCATGTATAGAGGAAAAGGAAACCCCTTAAGTTAAAGGAAGGTTTGATTAACCCCTCACAACTAAGTTGACCTAATGTTGAGGAAAGAGAACAAGTATGACCTAACATGGTTTAATAGGTGACCTGCTTATGCCTTAGTAGCTGTTGGGTTAGGCATGTTCATGTGAATGTAAACCCTAAGAATGGTTGTGACCTTTTTGTCAAGAGTTGTAGTTTCCTCCCATCCTGGGAGAGGGACCCTTTGGTAGGGTGTATACCAGTTTTTCTGGTTTTGAGGTAACCTAAAGAAGTTTCATAGGATCTTGAGAAGCTAAGTGGAAAGTACATGGAATGAGAATGAACCTGTACACCCATAGATAACCATCTCTAAGTGCATGTGGATGTGTTACCATGGAGGTAACCGGTATGGGGCCTGACCAAGGTAGGCAGGTTGCCATGACCCCTATGAAGGGATGAAAGTCAGTCGAGAATGTAGAGAGAGATTATGAAGGCTTAGGTAAGGTTCTAAGTTGGACATGTACTATATTGGAATCCTAAGTCTATCCTAGGGTCAGGTAGGGATGAGACTGATGGAAAAGGAGTTTCCTAATTCCCTAGTTGCACATGACCATAGGGTCGGGAGGTAACAACTATCATTGTCTGAGGCCCATGGGTTAGGAGATTGATCACCTTCATGAACTCATGGGACCCAAAGGGCAGATGAGTAGGGAACTCTCTGATGCATTAGGAAAAAGGGATGACCCCAAAAGTGCCGGCTC